>JAKSZP010005724.1:0-73015 GCA_022478985.1 Massospora cicadina | reverse complement strand
GGATGGGCTCATTTATTTTCAGTCTTGCATCTGGGTTCCCCCCCCCTCTTTTAAACCAAGGTATTCTGCACACACCATGATCCCCACGGTTGGTCATTCTGGCAATAAGAAATTCATCGACTTGATCAAGCTGACCTACAATTGGGCAGGTTTGACAAATGAAGTTCGGCCTGGATTGCCAATTACATTACTTGTGCCAGGGCTGAGTCAGACTGCTCCAGTAGAAATGGTCTTTTACACCTCATACAGCAGGCGGAGGGTCCATGGACATTGGTGTCCGTGGACTTTATCATCGAACTCCCCTGTTCTAACAGGTTCACAGCGGTGATGGTGGTGGTGGATAGCTTCACAAAATTTTCTCTCTTTATACCTTGTAATTCTGCAATTATGTTGGAGGAAACCGCCCATCTTTTTGTACGCCATGTGTTCTCAATGTTTGGTCTCCCACAGGAGATCATCAGTGACTGTGGTCCACATTTCACTGCGCGGTTTTGGACTGAACTCCTATCTATCCTAAAAATATCCCCCTGTCATTCCACTGTGTATCATCCCCAGTCTGATGGACAGACTGAGCGAGTTATCCAAGTCCTTGAACAGTACCTGCATTGCTATGCTGCGGCTTCACAGGACACCTGGGTTGAAAATCTTCCCCTCTCTCAATTCGCTTATAATAATGGGACTCATGCGTCCATGGGGTTTTCTCCCTACAAAGCAACGTTGGGCTATAATCCTTTGTTTTTGGTCAGACCTTGCTTGCAGCCTGAGGTCCAAGCTGTTGCGGACCATGCTGAACATATAAGGTCGACTCAAACCTTAGTACAGAAACACCTCACCAAAGCCATCAATGACTACAAGTGGTTTTCAGATCACAAGCAGCTCCCAGGTCACGATCTAATGGTGGGCTCCTATGTTATGCTCAATACCCGTCATTTAAGAATTAAAGCCCCTTCCTGTAAGTTTTCCAGTAAACGCTTAGACCCCCATTTGGTGGAGGAGGTCTTGGGTAACGTTGCATTCTGGTTGAAGCTCCCTGCTCATTAGAAACAGCACCCCATCTTCCATGTTTCCCAGCTGTTGCCCTTCAAGGGTACAGTCCCCACAGAACCTGAACCGATCATTGTCAAGAATGGGGAAGAGGCTGAGGTAGAGAATATCCTAGCATCCTAAAAATCCTGATGGTCCATACAATACCTTGTGGCTTGGAAAGGGTATCCAGCATATGAGAACATTTGGGTCAAGGCGCGTGATTGCGCAAGCTGTATGGAATTGGTCAAAGCGTTCCATGAATCCCACCCCAAAGCTCCCTGCCCCCCCCCCAAAAAAAAGTTGCAACGGTTTTGGTGATCAAGTTACCCAAAGCGCACAAGAATGTGGCTCTTTGCAGTTTCCTGGCAGTGGTGCCCTTCCCTTGGAAAAAGGAAAGGGTAATGTAAGTCCTGGGGAACGTCCCCTGGGCGTTGATCAGGACATTTTCCCATTACTAAGTAAGAAGGTACCAAAGAGGATGGCTGTACCCCTCATTACTCAGGGCGATCTCGCCCACGTGGTAGATGAGTGCTGGGTAACAGCTCTTCCACTTTGGATCCCTCCCCCAGTACCCACACTCACCTTGGCAGAACTGTTATGGGTAATTAGTGAAATCTGCGCTGAGATCGCCAAAATGAAATCAATTGGAATAAAATTGAGTGGTAATCAGCCTGATGTTTAGATTCCAAATGGTCAAAAAGAGATGAAGAAGATCTATCAGCCAGAATCATTGACAGTTTCGATTCATCTAACATTATGATCAAAAAATCACCCCCTCCCAAAATTGTTGAGGATCATCCCCAATGGGAAGGTAATAGCATTGGGCACCATTGATGAGGGTTCGAAGCTCCCTTCTAGAAAATTGGGTGTTGCAGCTGATGCAACGCTTTTGACTGAACAAAAGGCTCAGCGACCAGGCATGGGAGGGTTGGGCATCCTGAACCCATTCCCAACCAAATGGTCCTGCCCCTATGTGGGGTGTCCTTGGAGGATTCCCGCTTCTCATTGGGCCAAACACTGTCACGCCAACCGTTGGAAACATAGCTGAGCCTCAGTTTGGATGTTCAAGGTCAAACTGACAGCAACTCAGCCTGCCGCCAAATTCTTTGATGTCAGTTCCTAGTGAACTTATCCGCCCTACTCCCAAATAATTCACTGGTTAGGTCGAAATTGAGGGTCCCAATCCTGGCTTGTTCCCGCACTAATTGACCACTATTTAATCAGTTGCATTGCACTAAGAAAATTGTTTGTTGATTTTCTTCCTTTTCCTTTGTGATAAAATTTTGCTTCAAAAAACCAATCAATTTTTATTTATTTGATTTCCTTCTGGCTGCATCCCCGATGGCTTTTCCCTGGTGGCCCATTGGTCTATGCACCAGATGGGCTCTACCAGTACTCATGGTCACTATGGCTCCACTGTCATAGATTGGATTCAGCGGCTAGATACTTCTGACACTTTAACCCTGTCGTTATAAACTTTTGTCAACAATATACTGGGATCTTGTGGCCTTATGTCCACCATCTTCAAGCAAGGATCCGCCTCCTTGTTTCCCAGTTGGATCAGCCCCATATCCCAGTGAGCTTATTGAAACTATTTATGTGGCTCCGCCTCCTTCAGTAAGACCTCCAGGGTCTGGGGCGAGCTCAATTTTGGTTTATTCTTGGGATCATACTCACTGTTTTCTTACACCAATGATTCGTCATCTCCCAATGCCCAGCTCCATACAATGTCATCTGGTTGGCAATGCCTCTGGCATTCTGGCTTGCTTTTTGGTCCTTATGCATCCTAACTGGAAGGCTGTTCTAAAATTCTTCTGCCATTTTCATGACATTCTTCCACGTTTCCCAGTTATTGCCCTTCAAGGGTACGATTCCCATGGAACCTGAACCAATCATCATCAAGAATGGGGAATAGGCTGAGGTGGAAAATATCCTGGCATTCCATAAATTTTGATGGTCCATTCAATATCTTATGGCTTGGAAAGGGTATCCGGCCTATGAGAACAGTAGGGTCAAAGCACGAGATTGTGCTAATTGTATGGAACTGGTCAACGCGTTCCATGAATCCCACCCCAAAGCTCCCCGCCCCCCCCCAAAAAAAAAAGTCATGACAGTAATAGTGATCAAGTTACCCAAGGCGCACAAGAATGTGGCCCTCATGCAATTTCCTGGCGGTGGTGCCTTTCCTTTGGAAAAAGGAAAGGGTAATGTACATCCTGGGAATGTCCCCTGGGCGTTGATTGGGCCCTTTTCCCATTCCCAAGTAAGAAGGTATTTTAGAGGGTGGCTGTACCCCTTATTACCAAGGGCGACCTTGCCCATGTGGTAGACGAGCGCTGGGTAACAGCCCTTCCACTTCAGATCCCTCCCCCGGTGCCTACACTCATCTCAGCAGAACTAGTACAGTTAATCAGGGAAATCTGTACTGAGATTGCCAAAATGAAATCAAGTGGTCCAAATTTGAATGGTAATCAGCCTGATGCTCAGATTCCATGTAGTTGAAAAGGGATGAAGACTGATTTATCAGCTGGAATTGCTGATGGCTTTGATTTGTCCAACACTATGATCAAAAAATTCAACCCCCTCCCAAAATTGTCAGGGATTATCCCCGATGGGCAGGTAATAGTATCAGATACCATCAATAAGGGTTTGAAGATCACTTCTAGAAAATCAGGCATTGCAGCTGATGCAACGCTTTTGACCAAACAAATAGCCCAGCGACAGGGAATGGGAGGGTTGGGCATCCTGAACTTGTTTCCAACCAATTGGGCCCGCCCCTTTATGGGGTGGCCTTGGGGGTTACCTGCTGCTCATTGGGCCAAATGCTGTCACACCAATCACCAGAAACGTAGCCGAGCCTCAGTTTGGACGTTTGAGGTCAAACTGACAGCGACTCAGCCTACTGCTGAATTCTTTGATGTCAGTTCCCAGTGAACTTATCCGCCCCATTCCCAAATAATTTTCCAGGTAGGTCAAAATTGAGGGTTTTGATCCTGGCTTGTTCCCACATCAATCAAAACCTATTTAATCAGTAGCATCACACTGAGAAAATTGTTGGTCAATTTTCTTCACTTTCCTTTGCAACAAATTTTGCCTCAAAAACCAATCAATTTAGATTTTCTTAATTCCCTTCTGGCCGTATTCCTGATGGCTTTTCCCTAGTGGCCCGTCAGTCCATATACTGGATGAGATCACCAGTACTCATGGTTACTATGGCCCCCACCGTTGTAGACTGAATTCAGTGAGCTAGATATTTCTGGCAATCTAACCCTGTCATTATAAACTTTTGTCAACAATATACTGGGATCTTGTGGCCTTATATCCACCATCATTAAGCAAGGATCCGCCCCCTTGTCTCCTCAGTGGAATTAACCCCATATACTGACATTCTTATTGAAACCATACCTGTGGTTCCACCCCCTGCAGCAAGACCTCCTGGGTCTGGGGCGGCCTTGATTTGGTTTGTTCTCAGGTTGATCTTCACTATTGTCCTACACCATCGATTTATTGTTTCCCAATGCCCATTTCCATACATAAGGAGGATGGAAAGGACCTTCCAAAGTATAGGAGGGCGAGTATCTGAATGGGTTAAAATTTGAGACATTGGGGTCCATTTCCCAACAGGGTTAAGTGGCGGTTGCAGGGGCCTTCCATTCCACGTTGGGAGCACCAAAAGTGACAGAGAGACGGCATAAATAATTAATAATTTGTAATAGCTCCACATCTTTATGAAGAATAAGGGTCATAGCATTATACAGCTCTTAATATGTCTTGACAGCCGCTGTTATTGGTATGCCCACATCCTCATTGGTCAAAATATTGTCTCCCACTATCATGTGGGCCTCAGATATAAATCGCTTCACAAACTCCACCAAAGACTCATTTGATTGAGATTGTATTGTTAGAAAATCAATCTTGCACTGTGCCATCTTTGACACATCCCCAAACAGGCGGAACACATTTTTCTTGATCTCCTGATATGTTATAGTACTATTCTTAAGGTAACATATAACTTGATCTGCACTAGCAACATCTAGAGCGGACAACAACAGTTTAGCCTTATGACGATCTGGCACCCCCTCCGCTACAAATTCAAACTACTTAAAAAATCCGTGTATGTTTCCATTGCAGGTAAAAGGGGCAGCTTGTCACTAAAAACATCTTTATGCTATAGCAACACTATTAAATTTATGCTTTTCACAGTGCAGCCGCTCTGTAGTGTCATCCAGCAGTTGGCAAGTTGGCTTTCTTGGCAACCATTAGTCTTCAGTTGGTGGAAGGCCTTGTAAAGCTGATCTGTTATACCTTTACTATCTTGAAAAAGCACTTTTTGTTCCTAAAGTAACGTATCCAGACCAAATTATAGTTCTGCGTATTGGGATACTCAATAAACTGGTGTAGTCCCCCAACAAATTGAGCCTGCTGCACCGATGCTTGGTGAATAGGGAGATTTCAGGGTGTTGATCAATGGGCCCCCTGTAGTAAGCACAACTGTTATAATTTTGGTGATATAATTGAGTTACGCCGTAGGAGATGCACAGGGTGAGCCCACTGTTCAACAAACAAACGATATGGATATTGTTGGTCCTCCAGATAAACTTAACAAACTTGCATATAATAGGAGGCAATCACCCTAACCACACTACTTTACCTAAAACAATATTTATAGCAGACCCTTTCTGCTGGCTATTCATTCTTCTTTCTCCTCATTCTCTTTTTTCGTCCTTTTCTGAAAAGACTGTCCTTATTGTCTTCTCATCCCTTCATACTTCAGTGCTTTTATCATTTCTAACCTTCTTCTTAGTTATTAATCATTTGGAGGGACTTTTCTAGTTTTGTCTCATCATTGAGGCTCCGGCGGAATTCACTTTATCCTCCAAATTGACTATCCAAGTAAAGATCCTCTTCAGCGATTAAAATAGAATCTGATGAACTAAATATGACTTATTGGCCAGTTATACTAATTTTTCGACAACCACCAACTTTACGTCCAGAATAAACCCAAGATCAACAACCTTATGGGAATTCAAGGTTCTCTGGATGCTTCTTATCATCTCAAGGCATATGGTATTGCAAGAAGAATAAATGGATTATTGGAAAAAGTTCTGCATAATTTTACTGTCGCATCTCCTTCATAAAATATTCTCTATGTCAGGCCCACAATTTCTTGACTATAATGTTGGATACTACAGAGCAATAAAAAAAACTTTCCCTTCCAACTACTCTATGGATGACAAACTACTCTTCCCTCTTTAAAGCATTCTATCTTAGAGGATAAATATAGCATCTGACCTTAGGAGTACTCAATTAATTGGTCAGGGCTTAAATCAAAACCACAAACAAAATCATCAAAGCATCTCTAACATGCAAACTCAATAAAAAAGCCCAGGATTATATACATTGAGGTACACTACATCAGTTCAAGGTGATCAGGTATTGTTTTGTGATACATATGGGTTCATAAAAACCACATGTTGGCTTCCATATGTAAAGAACCTATGTGATCCTAGAACAGTTATCCTTTGATGTTTGCACCATAAAGCATTTATCTAATGTGAGGATTGTCAACTGGGTTCACACGGTATTCTTGAGACCCTATTACAATTGCCAGCTTTCCCTCTAAGAAGGAAATATGAAGAGTGCTTTGAGTCATTTGTGGAGATTTGTTGTCAAAATATTAGCTCAAATTAAGTTATAAATTACTTTGCCTCTTTCCATTAAGCATTCCAAAAACATATGTTAAAATCAGTTACTATCTTCATTTGAAGTCCAATTATCCCTTTGATCCCTCCAAATTTTCCATAACTGTAAGTCCTGGGGAGCAACCCTTGCAACTGGATAGGAAGCAGCACCCCTTCTGGATGAAAAGGGGCCCCAAGGCTCCAGTGGACCCTCTGTTACAGCTGGGAGACCTAGCCCATGTGATAGATGAGCGCTGGGTGATGGCTTTTCCAACCAAAGATATCCCACTCCCACCTCTTCCCCCCTCTTCAACCCTGGTAAGTTTGATAGAAGGGGTCTGCAGGGAGATTGCACACATCAGGGGCATGGAGAGGCCCCTGGGACCACCCACTCCCCAGGAAAACCATACCTGAATTTTGGGAAAATGGCAATTCCAAACATCAGAGCCTGGCTGGCAATTTCTGGACTGGGAGAGCTGGTCCGTACTGGCCTGCTTCAGAAATCAGATCAGAATACAGCTCAGATTATGAACCTGGGTCCAGTTACTTGGATCATCTGCCCCAACGCTCTGAAACAGATCCAGGGAGATCATATTGCATGAGTAGCCCAATTGAGGCATCAGCTCAAATCACAAATAATCTGATCCAAGGACCCCTGACTCCTGGGATGATGCGAACCACCCAAGCCATGCAAAAAGGCTGACTCAAGTCACCAGAACCCAGATCAGTAGTATTGATTTGGTTTGGCCCCAAGGATCTGGGAAAATTTGCAAAAATTTTCTGGGCTTTTGCCAGAATTAGGAGCAGCTTTCTACCCCCTTCCAAGCCAGCCAATCAAGTCCCTTCCCAACCCCCAAATGACCAATCCCTTGATACCTCTCCATGCATATAGCCCAGTTTAAAAGGCAACTGCCCCAGAAAAGGGTAGTTGCCAGTTCATTCTCTTTCCTTCCATTAAATAAAAATCAAATACCCCTCCTAGCTTGCCGCGGCCTCCATCTACCCACTTTAATTTTCTGAAAATTCCACCGATCAATCTGACAAAGCACGCCATCACCCAAATCCTCCTGCCAATGTTTGCCAGCTGAGTTATCTGGTCACTCAATTCACCACATGGCAGCGGATTGTAAATGCGTAATCTGCATCACCCCAATGACAAACCTGCTGCTTTATTCATTTTTACACGTCTGTTTAATGGAGACCATTCCATCCATTCAGTGTCAAGTTCTCAAAAATTGCTCCCCAGCTAGAGCAGCACCCGGGTGCCCCTGCCCCACCACTTGTGGACTCACCTTCCATAGTCGCCTCAGCCACCGCCAGCTCAGCCAACCATTGGGACCTAGAGCGCCCCCTCCATGGGAAGCTCAGTCCCAGCCCCTCTCATGGGGTTTGCCATACCTCTGCTCACATTTACAATCACATGGCGGCCTCTGTGCCATCCCTCGCTGGCGCGCAAGCCCCCCTATCTGAATCTGAAGGCCAGCAACTGAAAACTCTGGAGGAGTCGTCTTCCTCCCCGCCTCTCCTGCCCTTGGGGTTGCCCCCGCAAGACTCGCAGTTGCCCTCAATGCAACCATCTGGTTTGCCTTGGGGGCCTTTGGTACGTTACTGAACTTCTACTTTCCTCACATCTCCCATAGAACCCAACTTTTATTAGTTGCTTGGACTGCAATGCCCTTGGCATTCTAGGGCCTCCACTGGGTGCTTGCGCACCCCTACTGGGAGCCCAGTCTAGTTCTTCTTAGCTGAATCCATGACATAATGAACCAACTACTAATCTCGGCCTTCTTTGCCCTCCTTGCTGGGATGGGCGATGTGCTGGACTACACCCCCACTCTGAAGGTGCTCTCCCTCTGTGATCTGGCCTTCTCCTGCTGGTCGGTGGCCTCATTCATCCAGGCCTGCCGCCAGGCTCTGCTGAATTGGTCCCCACCCTGCCAAGCACCAATGGTGTGCACCACCCCATCAGTTAATGCAATAGGGTTGGGGGTTCCCCCTGTCTTTTTTGAGAGAGGTGGCCAATCAAATCCTGGGCATCCTGGCAGAGCTCCAGGTGCGCCTCACTGCATATGGTGGGAAATCCCCGATTCCCTCTGATGCACAGCAGAGTGTGGCCCTCCTCAATGCCCTGGATGGGGATGCCCATTAATGGGTCAGGGGAGTGCTCCATTCTGCTGGCAATCTGGGCAACCCCACCCCCTTGTTGGCGTTGGTCACCTCAGTGGTCCAGGCCCCTGAGTTAAGACCGGCGCGCCTCCTCCACTTGTTTACCTTGGGACAGACAGCCACGGACCTACCCTCCCTGATTGAGGCCTTTGCAGTCCTGGCTCCAATGTTATCCATCCCTGTTGAAATCGCTGTCTCCACATTCCGCGCTGCCCTGGACCCCACCACAGCAGCCCACACAGCTTGGGACCCTCTCCCTGGATCCTTAGAGGTCACATTCTCTGTGGCCCATGCAATTGGGGCCAGGACCTTGCACAACCCCATGTGTCCCATTGCCGCCCCTGAAGCACCCTGTAACACACCTCCTCCTACCAGTGGTTGCGGCCAAGGGAAGCGCCCCCTGGTCTAGCTGCCCTCTGCTCCCCCTCGGTGGCCGCCTTGGGTACCTCCCCCCAGTAGAACCCCAGCCTATGGTATTACCTGCCCCAGCCCAGATCAGGAGGCTGGATCATTGGGCCCCCAGTGTTCAGAGTCTGCTTGGTGTGATGAAATTGTCCCCCCGGGTGACCCCTCCTCCCCCTAAAGAGAGTGGAGTGGGTTTGCAAATTAACCCTTGACTACCCATTTGGGACAAGGAAGTGGTAGAGACTCCGCATCAGTTGCACCCCACCCTTGCGCCCCCAAGCCAGTATATCCTGATGTTGGGTCATGCCCCCTCCTTGGCTGCCCTTTCTCTGGCTCACCCCAGTAAAGAGGACCAAGCATACTTCTTGTTTCCCATTCCTTTCCCTCGGAGTCATGGGAAATCACAATGCAAGCCCTTCTTGACACTGGAGTGGCGGGTAACTTTATTGACCTTGGCGTGGCACAGTCTTTGGAACTAACGATGGAGGAAGCTTCATCCATCCTGGGCGCCTTGTCAGAGTCCATAATGTCCCACCACATCTGACATTTATTGCACTTCTCAGTTCATGACTTTGGATTCACCAACCACTTCTCAGCGGTACAGGACTTTATCTACCCTGTAATTTTGGGGGTGGGCTGGTGGCGCCGCCAACAAGTTCACATCAAGCTTGAAACCAACTCCTTGGTGTTCAAAAACCTCAAGTTTAGTGGTAAGTTTCCCTTGCTAAAGACCCTTCCTCAGGGCACATCCCTTGGTTCCATCGCCTCACCAGACCCCATCCTAGTTGACCTCCCTCCAGACTTTCCCTCCTTCCTAGCCCCATATAAGGCCATCTTCGACATGTCACTGGCATCCAAGCTCCTTTCACACTCCAAGTATGACTTGACATTCCAGCTGAAAGTCTACCTAGTCAAGATCAACTGCCCCCTCTACCCCTATACAGAGGAAGAGGATAGGGCTCTGGGCAGTTGGCTGGACGACATGCTAGAGAAGAGGTGGCTCATCAAGAAGTCTTCCCCGGTCGCCTCCCCCATAGTTTTTGTCAGGAAAGCAGATGGGTCCCTGCGCCCCTGCATCGACTATGGTCACATCAACAACATTACCATCCATGACCCATACCCCTTACCCTTAGAGCAGAGCATCGCCAGTCCATTGCCAAGTCTTGCGTCTTCTTGAAGTTGGACCTGGTGAACGCCTTCAATCAGGTGAGGGTGACGAGGGAACAGGAGTGGCTCACAGCCATCCGCACTCGTTGGGGACTTTTCCAGTTCAGATTGATGCCGTTTGGCTTGAAGAATGCACCAGCCACCTTCCAGCGCCTCATTGATAATGTGTTGGGGGACTTGCACTTCTCATGTGCGGTTTCCTATACTGATGACATTATGGTACATTCCCCCACCCCAGAACAACAATCCAGGGACCTCGAAGCAGTAGTGGCAGCCCTCCACAAGGCAGGGATATTCGTTAAACCCTCTAAATGCAAATCCTTCAGGGATGAGGTTACCTTCCTAGGGAATCTTGTCCTGAAGGATGGGTATGCCATCCCCCTGAAAGCTGGAGGCTATTCAGTCTTGGCCTACCCCAACCACTCAAAAACAGCTTCACAGCTTTATTGGAACCGTTACATTTTTTAAGAAATTTTCCCCCACTCTTTCCCAACTGGCAGCACCCTTGCACCCCCACACTGGGAAGAACGCCCCCTTTAAATGGTCCCCCGAGTGCCAGAAGGCCTTTGAGGCTATCAAGGAGGTGTTTCTCACAGCCCCCATTCTGCGGCATGCCAACACTTTCCGCCCATTCATAGTAGCCTGCGATGCCTCGTCAGTGGCAGTGGGTGCCGTGCTGCTACAGGAGCACAAGGTAGCTGAGCACCCGGTGTCCTATTACTCCCAGAAGTTTACCGCAACAGAGCAAGCATGGCTGATATATGATAAGGAGCTAGGGGCGGTGGCATGGTCATTCACCCACTGCCAATACCTCTTGCAGGGCGCCCTGCATAAAATTACTGTTTGGACGGACCATAAGGCCCTGCTCTACTACTGCAAACCTCAGAAGCTAGGACACCGGCAAACTTTCACATATCAAGACCTCTGTGGGTTCCATTTTAAGTATGAATTCATCAAAGGTCCCCTGAACGTTTTGCCAGACATGCTCAGCCATAACCCCTCCCTGTTCACCAACGGCAGGAAGACCCATTAGACCTTACAATGGTAGTGCCCCCTCCCAAATCATAGCATTGGCCCCCCTACTGTATCCTTCGCTGATGTAAATCCTGACACTCCGCTCCTACCATGTGCCCTTGCTTCCCAAACCTGCTGCCCTGAAGGAATCGAGCTTCTTGCTGACTTAGAGTCCATGCGCTGCAAGAGAACTCCATACACCTTGCAGGATTGAACAATCTGGTTCCATGATCAGGTTTGGGTTCCTCCTTCCCTATGCAGTAGTGTCATTGAGGAACATCATGTCCCCTCAGACCGTCAGCCACCCTGGTATCAAAAAGTGTGCAGATCTCATAAAGAGAGCCTACAATTGGCCTGGGTCCTCAAAGGACATTCCCGCTAAATCTCTCATTGTGTCACCTGCACCCAGAAAAAATCAGATTGCTCTGGGAAGAAGGGACTGTTACACCCCTTGTAGAAAGCTGAGGGGCCATGGACCTCAGTCTCAGCGGACTTCATCGTGGAGCTTCCATTCTCCTGTGGCTCTGATGCAATAATGGTAGTCGTAGACCAATTTACCAAGTTTGCACTCTTCATCCCCTACCTCTCTTCTATTACTGCAGTGGAGACTGCAAACTTATTTGTCAACCATGTCTTCGCCATGTTTGGTCTCCCCAAAGAGATAGCGAGTGACAGGGGACCCCAGTTCATGGCCCAGTTCTGGAAAGAGTTGTTGACCCTCCTTCATATCGAGCCCTGTAGATCCACTGCCTACCACCCCCAGTCTGATGGGCAGACTGAGCGGGTGAACCAGGTACTGGAGCAGTACTTGCACTGCTACACGACAGCCTCGCAAGACACCTGGGCTAAGGTCCTACCCCTAGCACAGTTCGTGTACAACAATTCCCACATTCCTCAACCAGCTTCTCTCCCTTTGAGGCCACTCTGGGGTATAGCCCCTCTTTCCAGATTGGTTCCTGGCTCTCCTCAGCAGTTCCCACCGCCATGGACTGCGTAAGCTCTCTCTGCAAGATGCACAACCTGGTTTTCAAACACTTGACAAAGTCCATCGAGGAATACAAGATGCTTGCTGTTTGGAAGCGTCTTCTGGGGCATGAGATCATGGTTGGTTCCCTTGTCATTCTAGATACCTGCAACTTTCCCCTGAAAGCCCCCAACTGAAAGCTTGCAGCCAATTTCTCAGGACCCTTCAAGGTCAAGAAGGATTTAGGCAACGGAGCCTACCGCCTGAGACAGCCTACACACTGGAAGCAGCACAATGTCTTCCACACCTCCCTCCTAACCCCCTTCAAAGGGGAAAGGCCAACATCCCCTGAGCCAATCATCGTCAGGGAATCCCAGAAAGTGGAGGTAGAGGCCATTGTAGCTTCCAGAAGGTCCTGCCAATCCATTCAGTACTTGGTCACCTGGAAAGGTTACCCCTCATATGAGAACAACTGGGTGAACGCACGTGATTGTACAAACTGCAAGGACCTGATAGAGGAACTCCACGCCTTCCACCTGACAGCCCCCCGCCCTCCCCAGAAGATTGCAGCCATTTTGGCCATAAAGTTACCAGAGCACCACAAGAACTATGCTTTGGTCCATGCCCCAAGGGGTGGAATCCTCCCTGTTGAAAAAGGAAAGGGTAGTGTATTTCCTGGGGACCAACCCTTGCAATTGGCTAGGAAGCAGCACCCCTTCTGGATGAAAAGGGGCCCCAAGGCTCCAGTGGACCCTCTGTCACAGCTGGGAGACCTAGCCCATGTGATAGATGAGCGCTGGGTGATGGCTTTTCCACCCAAAGATATCCCACTCCCACCTCTTCCCCCTCTTCAACCCTGGTAAGTTTGATAGAAAGGGTCTGCAGGGAGATTGCACACATCAGGGGCATGGAGAGTCCCCTGGGACCACCCACTTCCCAGGCAAACCATATCTGAATTTTGGGAAAATGGCAATTCCAAACATCAGAGCCTGGCTGGCAATTTCTGGACTGGGAGAGCTGGTCCGTACTGGCCTGCTTCAGAAATCAGATCAGAATACAGCTCAGATTATGAACCTGGGTCCAGTTACTTGGATCATCTGCCCCAATGCTCCAAAACAGATCCAGGGAGTTTTGATCACATGAGTAGCTCAATCAAGGCATCAGCTCGAATCGCAAATAATCTGATCCAAGGACCCCTGACTCCTGGGATGATGCGAACCACCCAAGCCATGCAAAAAGGCTGACTCAAGTCACCAGAACCCAGATCAGTAGTATTGATTTGGTTTGGCCCCAAGGATCTGGGAAAATTTGCAAAAATTTTCTAGGCTTTTGTCAGAATTGGGAGCAGCTTTCTACCCCCTTCCAAGCCAGCCAATCAAGTCCCTTCCCCAACCCCCAAATGAACAATCCCCTGATACCTCTTCATGCATATAGCCTAGTTTAAAAGTCAACTGCCCCAGCCAAGGGTAGTTGTCAGTTCATTCTCTTTCCTTCTATTGAATAAAAATCAAAATACCCCGCTTAGCTTGCTGTGGCCATCTACCGCTTTACTTTTCTGAAATTTCCACCGATCAGACAAAGCACGCCATCACCCAAATCCTCCTGCTAATGTTCGCCAAGTGGGTTATCTGGTCGCTCAATCCCACCACATGGTAGTGGATCGTAAATGCAATAATCCGCCTCACCCCCAACAATGAACCTGCTTCTTCAATCATTTTTATACATCTTTTAATGGGGAACTTTCCATCCATTCAATCATCTAGTCCTCTGAAACTTCTCCCCAGCTAGAGCAGCAACTGGACGCCCCTGCCAGTCCGCTCGTGGACTCACCTTCCATAGTTGCCTCAGCTGCCGCCAGCTTGGCCAACCAGCAGGACCTAGAGCGCCCCCTCCAGGAGAAGCTCAGTCCCAGCCCCTCTCATGGGGTTTGCCATACCTCCGCTCACATTTACAATCACGTGGCGGCATATATGCCATCCCTTGCTGGCATGCAAGCCCTCCTATCTGAATCTGAAGTCCAGCAACTTTTAACCCTGGAGGAGTCGTCTTCCTCCCTGTCTCTCCTGCCCTTGAGGGTTGCCCCCACAAACTCGCGGTTGCCCCCAATGCAACCATCTGGTTTGCCTTGGGGGCCTTTGGTACGTTACTGAACTTCTACTTTCCTCACATCTCCCATAGAACCCAACTTTTATTAGTCGCTTGACTGCTATGCCCTTGGCAATCTGGGGCCTCCACTTGGTGCTTGCACACTCTGACTGGGAGCCCAGTCTAGTTCTTCTTAGCTGAATATGTGACAATTACCATCACATGTCTGACATAGCTCCAATGAGTTTTTTTCCCTAAAAATGAGTACCATTGTACTAAAAATACCTATTGTATTTGCAGTTAATCAATATTCAATTTTAGAAGTTATTGTTATAAGGTTGAAGCATCAAGTATGTTTACTCATCCGACTATCTAATAAAATATACCTTCTGTCCATATTTTGTGTTATATTTCAGAATATCTTTTTGGAAGTAGAGTTTACTATACCAGTAATTATAGGAAGGCCTCATTAAGTAGATAGATGTCAAAAGATCAAGAGGTTCAAGCAAGTTCCAAGAGGGGACACTTACATGTGCAGTAATGTGCATTTGCCATGCATTACATTACTCTTGCGCAGGATGATTAAGAAGCCAGTAAGGAGGAATACTCTTGTCTGGTTAAGTACTCTGTTTCCACTTTGCCTTTATGTTATTCTACTTCTGAACAAATATGTGTAGCTTCCTGATTCAGTAGATTCAGAATATGACATACTATTATATGCTACCAAAGAGGTGAAAATCAAACCAAGAGTAAAACAAAGATTAGTTTAAACCAACATAACCCTAAAGATACCTCCAACCTGCTTTTTACAAATCACTAGCATTTTAAATAAAGATAATTTGGACCAAGAGTGCTACCAGGTGTCCTCAAACCAGCTTATCAGTGGCTATATAGTTACTCCTTAAAAAACTAATAATTCGCAAAATCATAGCCAAGAAACATTGGGAGATTGGAAAAGGAAAAAATTATAACATATGATATAGAAGGTACAGAATAATAATCAACTTGATTAGGGCCTACCCAACAATTACTTAATTTGTGCACTGTCTCAAGTCCAAATCTACTCAATAAAACATATTCACTGACTGAATGACATACTGAATGACTGAAATATGAAATCTTTGGGTCTGATAGGTTCAATCTATTTGGGCGAGTGGGTGAGAATTAGCGAATATTATTAAATAAATTCACCAAACTGCTCACCCAAAACTAAATAAAAATTAATTAGAGTTTTAAGTAGATTATTAAGTAGAATAAGGATAATCAGCTCACCAGCCTCGAGGGCAACAGCAAAGCTGTTAGTCCAAGTGGCTCAAGTGTAGTGCTGCCACAGCCTTTAGTATATGCCAGTGGAAGCTCATACTAGGCTGAGTAACGTCAGGTAACTCCACTTTATATTATAAACCCTAAATCGGTCCAAATTCTCTGGGAAAAATAAACCAAACAACGCTGACTAACTCCGCTAATAAATAATAAATTACATCAGGAGAAACTTAAGAAAGTGCTTCAGCTTTATGAAATTTATTAAGATATTTTTCCAAATCAGAAGATGATTTTGAGCACTGAAAATTAATCACACTTACTAACATCAGAAATTTTAGTCCAATGCAAAGCAAAGCATATAGGGATTAAAGTTAGAGGATCAATACTTGAAGACTGAGATAAAAAAATTGGCTGATAGCTTACTTGTGCCCTGCATTGAGTTCATAATTGTCCCCATTATTACTCATAAAGAAGAAAAATGGTAATCATAAAACAGTGATGAATTACAGGAAGCAAACAGCCTCACAAAGAAAAACAGCTATTTAGTTTCACAAATAATTGACGCTATGACCTACTATTCAACCCTAAATTTCTTAACGATGGACATTGCCAGCAGTTACTGACAGATGGATTTATTGCCAGAATACTAAGGAAAGTGCACCTTAATATGCACAGAAAAAATTATTTCAACATATACAGATCCCTCAGGGATCATGTACTGTGCCTGCCTTGTTCCAATGGACAATGAATCATGTCATGCAATATCTATAAACTGAGCTTCATAATTGTTTACGTTGAAGACTTAACAGTGTTTCAACAATCTTTACCTATCATATAGATCATTTCAAATCAGTTTTCCAACAAATAATGAGAAAAAGTATCAAACTCAAACCCACAAAGTGTACATTCTTCCAACAGAATTTTCAACTATTAGGATATGCCATATCACAGTAATGAGTATAATTTCTATTTGATCAAGTTAAAGCAAAATACAAGATGCTTAAACCAAAGCTTTGCAAAGATACACATGTATAATAGGAATGACAGTGTATTACTATCAGTTTATCCCCCAATTTTGCTCAGCTTTCTGAGCCCTTGTTTTTTACTTGCAAAACATATCCTTGCATATGAAGGAGTAGAACAACGAATAGAGTTCAAGGTAATGAAGGGTTCAAAGAGAAACAAAGACTAATTTTGCAACATCCATATTTTTATAGACATTCTTCTTCTTTACATATTCATTCAATCTAGAAGTATGGGACAATCTCTCACAATTATATGATAAAGGCATTACTTGGTGTCATATTGCAGCAAGATGCTATCAAAGGCTGAGTCATACTATAGAGTCATGGAGAAGGATTGTCTAATAGTTCTACTTGCAGTAAACTTTTTTGGCCCTTCCTTTATAATTCAAGTTTAAACTAGTTATGGACCACGCTTCTTTGAAATGGCTTTAGAACATGAAAGATCCTACTGAAAGGCTAGCAGGATGGGCTCTCATATTTCAGCACTATGCATGAATATAGTTTATCAAGCATGGAAATAACAAATTAATATGGATGGAATGACTCAAATGCCCCTGCTCTATTTAGGCAACAGCAAAGATGAACAGTTACATGACCTACTCATGAAGATGGACTCTTGAGAGACTAAGATGGACTAGTTAAAAGATGCTGAAACAACGCTTTCAAAACATGAAAGTTCAAAATGGTTTTTATACAAGAAAATCAGAACAGACTGATTATTTACTTATGACTTTTGGAGTGGGTACCAGTCATATTGGAATCCCACAATACCTTGGGACAAGGAGGACCAGAAAAACTTATAGTAAAATAAGTTTTGCTACTATATATTAGGAATTCTGGACTCTTTAGTGGAAGTTTTGGAGGATCTTATAGCTTGCCAAAAACAAACTCAACTTAAGTCTAAGTACTAGTATGAGCTGATGACCTCTCAGCAGCTGCTCCATACTATCAGTTTATATGGTGTAGGTCCACTCCCCAAATTATCAAGTGAATATTTAATTGTCATTGTAGGAATTGGCCATTTTACGAAATGGATTGAATCAATTGTCATTTTCATGCAAACTGCTAAGGGCTCCGCCAAATTCTTATATTATATTCTTTCAGCATGGTTCTCCTCAGGTATTGCTATGAATTAATGGAAGAAATTTTCCCTTAAAGTTGATAAGATCTTAGCAACCAGCATGGGGATTTAAAAAGCTCTTCTCAGAGCCCTATAACCCAACAATGAATGTAAATGTAGAACAAACAAATGGGACTTTAGTTTCAATCAAAAGAAAAATGGCTACTTACAATTCCTTAAATTGGGATCAATACTTCCTAATTGCAATGATGGCTTACCAGATAAGCTATCATTGAATTATCAAAAATGTCCCCATATAAGGATGTATATGGAATAGAGCTTGATAATCTTCCCTATTGGCACAAAAAGTTACTAGCAATAACACTGAAAGAGCTTGAAAAAGTTGTAAAAAGATAAGAACAGAAAATTACTCTATTTATTCTGATACAATGATAAAATTGTCCAAAATGTTTACATGAGAAGGCCAGACATTAAGTGTAACCTACCAACCTTTGCTTGCGTTTAAGTTTCTAAACCATTCTTGTACTACCACAAATGTTTAGCCATAGGTGGAGGAAAACTTGATTTCATCTGGGAGAGCCATACATCATAGCCTACAAGAGTGAAGACAAGTACTCAATTAAGTGTCTAGAAACTGGAATCATGATCATCTGAGCGCATAGTCAATTCTTAACTAGTACTCCTCTGCTAATATTCTTGAAGGGGTTGATGTCAGGTACCAGGGTTTTGGGCATATTAAAAAATATATTAATCAAAAAAACACATTAAATGACTTGGCAAACAAAACTACTTTGGGGGTTAGCAAAAATAAAAAATTTGTTATTATAAATTAAATATTAGTTATACTCAAATCTATACTAAAAAATCCCCTTCATCCAACTTAAGGTCTCATTTCCCCAAGATAAGGTATTAATTAACCAAGGTACCGGAATTTCAGGATATAAAGTGATGACTTCATCAGAAAAATCAAGTGGCTTCACATTGATTGGCACCCTTGAATAGATACAAATACAGAATCTGATTGATGATTGACTTGTTTATTATAAAGTCTTTTTCATGTGCCATTTAGAGCGCAATACTGTAGATAAAGATTAAATTACAAAAGGCACATATGGATCCAGATGTGATATCAATGTGTGTCTTCCATTTAGATAGCCCCCTTGAATCATTACATTGTTCCCTTTCCTTATAAGGATTATAAAATTTTATATAAATATCACTATCCTATTTTATTAATGAAGATATGCTTTTATCCTAAACTATTTTTGATGACTTTAAACAATAAGTCCTTTCACCTTATTACCATAGTTAGGATAATCTACTTGTCAGTGTAAGTAGAGGGAGCACCCCCTGCGCCTTGGCCATGAGCCATTCCCTTTTCACCCAAAAAGGGGCGCAAAGAAGATGTCCATCCCCCTCGTCACCCAGGGCAATCTCTCCCATGTGGTGGAAATACAGTGAGTGACGGCCTACCCTTTAAGTTCCTCCTTCACCGCCTTATTTAACCATGAGCAAGATTATTAAGCAAACTGGGGAAGTGTGTGCTGAGATCACAGTGGGGAGAGAATGCCAGCCAAAGGGCAATGTCAAGCATGTCACCTCAGCACCAATGTCAGGGTCTTCCAAAGGGGCGAAAAACCTCAATCAATTGGGGGTCCAACTCCAGTGATAATTTTTGTTTCACTGACAGGGCGAAAAATCTGGATAAATTAAGGGGACTGACTTCAATAAAATCAAATGTGATAAATTTATTCAATACCCAGTGGGACAGGGCCCTTATGGTCTGGCCATGGGCGCTACCAGTCTCCTGCAAATAAAACGTTGCCAAGCCAAGCGAAATTATGGTGGGAGGAACAGTTTAATGGTGAAACTTGAGCAAGAGTTGGATGGCCACTAGAAGTCTGATTTGGCGTCAGGCTAGTTGCAAGGTTTTGTTCTAAGAAAATTGTTGGGTTCACAATCCCTTCAAATATGCATTCTCACTTATTCCCCAAGCCTCTAGGCCTTGAGGCAACCGTACCTCACTGGTACAGTTGTTGATCAATTCTCTCCCTTTAATTTTTTTTATATAAAACAACAACTCACCAGTCAAAAAATTTACTTTTATTATATTTTTCCATAGTTTGCCACTTCATCAACCCCAAACCATGTTTTTTGGATTGCGTCACATCTGGCCCTAGTGGCTGTTCTCACTGCGCTGCCCCCACCTTTGTTAAATGGGATATCGCATGCATGACTTATTGGATAAGCCCCCGTTCACCACCTCTCTCTCTGACATTAGGATCTGCCATTGACGTTGGAGATCTTATCTCTGTCGTGGCATAATTACATGATTGAGGGCACAAATTATAAGGACAAGGATGAACGTTAGGAGACCAGAAAGGTCGAGTTGCAAGGCTTTCTGACTGAAAACATACCATGGACCAACGTTGGGTACATGTGAGATATGCCCAGGTTGGTCCCAGGGATGTGCATGATGCTCAGACCGATGTTACATCCAGGGCGTTAAAAGGCACCAGCTACATTCTCAACACTAACGGTTTGATTTGGTTCCTTGAGGAACATGGATTTAAATCCCGTTCCATTTATTGTTAAGTCAGGAAGAGTTTATTTACAATCTATAACTTGAGTTTGGACAATCTTGAGTTACAGGACCCTGGATGATGGTAGTGTGCGCCTATTGATTCGCTTAGGCTTATCAACACTTCTACTAATTGACAACTCTCCTCTAGTGTTTAATTAGGTTTCCACAAGACCAACTTTCCTCATTGGCCGTCTGATTAATAAAAACCCATTTGTTTTAGTTTTCTATGTGCATTTATTTAGCCCTGTTTGCTGACCTCCAAGAGTTTAAAATAATCAAATGCATGCCATCTTTGCTTGGGCTCTTCTGTGCACTGTCCTTCTGGGTAGTTCGTTGTTTACCCTTTATTCAGTGGTAGGTTCCATAAAAGTGATTTGGGTCCTCACCTACCACCTCTACTAGACTAGAGCATTACAGACACACTCCTGACATTAGACAGGCAACCTTATTTTTGGTATTGCCAAGACTTATTCAGAGTGAAAGGTCTTCATAGTGGTATTTGGGCACTTTGGCTGTGCATCATAGTTGGGACGTTTTTGTCCATGGTGATATCATTCTTGTTGATGGTGTGCCAGAGGGAAGTTTCCATATTTCGCTGCTCACAGTGTAATTTCTGCCCCTTTGGCAAATACATGGTGGGTAGGACAGTTTGAAGCCCAGTTGCTCAGGCTATCAAGTTTCTCACCACTGTTTCCCGTTATAATAAATCCAGCCCTGGATCCCCTCCTCCAGGAGTTGAGCGGAATCATTGACTTCTACTTGGGGCACCTTCCTGGGTGTTTTACGTTTATAAAGTTGTGTTGTGGGTGTCCAAGAGTATGGATAGTTTAAATCAGCCCTTAGGGCCAGGGCAACCTTGTGCCACCACTTTTGAACTTTACAATGGGATCCTTGTGCACCGCAGTGTGGGGCGTTTTGTGTGCCCTTATTTTTATGAATCTCCTTGTGTCTTGGGCTTACCTGTGTCTGTCATTTTCCAAACGTCGTTTTTCTGTGCCGCTTTGGGTGGCCTTGCAATGGAAGCTCAATTGTGTCAAGCTTCACCTACAGACTTTGTTCATCTGATTGAAATTTTTTGGGATAATTTCCCTGACCCAACCCAGAAGTGGCCAGGTAATTTGGCCATCATTGTTCACCTGGGTTGGCCACTATAAATACCAGCCCCAAAAACTCATGCGCGCCTCTCAAAAAGGAATAATCTTATCCTTCCAATCCTTTGAGTTCCACCAAATTTGGAGGCAAGAAGGGTTTTAGCCCTGAGATTATAAAAAATGTTTCAATCAATTCCACTGCAATGGGGGTGGAAGGCGAGTTGGTAAGGGCATATGGCTACCAACCTGAAGGTTGCGGGTTCAATTCCCACCCTTTGCACATCGATCAGGGTGCCAGCCAAAGGAAGCTATTGGCGGTTAGTAGGTCTAATAACACGAAAACCTTACCCATGATGTAACCAGAAAAACTTGAGTCCTGATCCAGAGGTGGAAAAACTTTCTTCAACGGAGTTGACCCTGTTCAGGTTTCATGTCATTTGTTTCTTTCTTTTGGTAATGCCTGTCCCCTGGTCAGCTTACCTCATTTAAATAAAAAAATTCCACTGCAATGATGTCACCCACGACCACACTTAATATATGGCGCCCATGACAAGGGGGTTTCCCTTGAATGGGGCAGAGCTTTACACCAATTTGCTCCCATTTTGGCAGAATTGAGGGTCCAGCGAGTTTAGCCCCAAAATTTATAAAATAAATTAAATAAAATGGTTTTTTTTCCACACCACTTTTGAATGGTGCAGGCAGTGTTATCAATAAATAAAGGTGGTGGTGGCCTTAAATAATGATGAAAAACCAGCTCTAAATCTGGTAGGGCCCCTTTAATGCATAAAATGCGTTTTATAATGCAAACTATATACAAAAAATGAGCCATTCATCAGCTCTTGCGTCTTTGAGGTGGACCCCATTTTTGTGTACCAGATTACCCCAGAGAACCCGCGCTTGACCCCTACAATGATCTGCAGGACACAGGAGGTGGTTTAAAAGCTAATATTACAATATTGAAAGGTTTATGCAACTTCTGAAGATATGATGGGATATGTGGCCTCAGTAGTGAGAGTAACTAATTATCCCTCTCTTCTTTTAAACTTATTTGAGGTGGGTCAACCTTGGGACAAATATACCACACCAAGAATGTTTTCTAGCCAGTACAGGTTTCGAGCTCAAAACCTGCACTAGGGGTATAACAGTTTTACCCACTCAGCTAACCACCCTTTTCCTCTCTATTTTTGTTAATGCAAAAAGCTAACCTGGAGGCATGCTTATGCCTGATGAAGATTTTTCTTTTGAGGTGATGGTATTATTTGCTTTTAAATAAAAACTTTATGGAATATTATTGTAGACTGCTACCTTTCATACCATTTAGGGAAAATCAGCATTTTTATTTTGGTGGATACAGGCGTCTCTGATAATTTATGTGACCAAGACCTAGTCGACTACCTTGAGCTGAATAAAAAGCCAGGTAGTATGGTTAGGTGAGGGTCTTCCTAAGGTATTTCTCACGCTGAAGGTTCTGGTGTTAGTGGATTATCAAGTTGGCAAATATCATATGACTGACCACTTCCAAGAATTAAAAACCTTTTGTACTCCATCATTTTTGGAGTATGGTGGCAAAAGTTTGACATCAGAATCAACTTGAAAGACAATACCTTGTCCTTAACTTTGAAGAAAGGCCATGTATTAATTGTCCCTTTGTCTGAAGCAAACTTTCAGGGCGATCTACCCCATTGGCCCAATATCCACACTCTCAATCTTTCTACATTGCTGAAGCCCTCTCTGGAGGTACCCTTACCTTCCTGTTTGGAGGAGCTGGAATCTTTGTTTGATACGGCTTCAGCCAATGTACTACCAGCTCATTCAGATTTTGATTGCAAGTTCAAGCTCACCTTTGATCTAATGCGTATATTTTCTCCCATGTACCTCTTGACTGTACGGGAGAAAGTGGCCTTAGATGTTTGGGTTAAGGAGCAGTTGGCTAAAGGCGCAATATTTCAGCGTACCTCACCAGCATGCTCCTCACTTCTATTTTTAGAGAAGGCTGATGGTACCTTAGAATGTTCATAGATTATTGGAATCAAAAAAATTCACAATACCAAACTTTCATCCCATTCTGGTGGACTCACATATGGCTTTCTATGTGGAGAAGGCAAAAGTATTCTCCAAATTGGATTTCTTAAGCGCTTTCAATCAGATTCAGATCAAGAAGGGCCAGGAGTATATAACCACATTTCATACCAGAAAAGGAATTTTCTAGTTTTGGGTTATGCCCTTTGGGCTTAAAAACGCCCCAACTATCTTTCAACGCTGTATAGATGCAGTTTTGGGGGACCTTCTGGGGGCATGCGCAGTAGCCTACATGAATGATATTCTGTTGTTTTCCCCTGATCATGTGACCCATGCAGTACACTTTTGGCAGGTGATGAAGAGGTCAAGGGAAGCCTGTCACGGATATGGCTAAGGAGAACTAGACTGGGCTCCCAGTCAGGGTGCGCGAGCACCCAGTGGAGGACCCAGAATGCCAGAGGCATAGCAGTCTGAGCAACTAAGATAAGTGGGGATCTATGGGTCACATGAGGAAAGCAAACATTCAATAACATACCGAAGGCCCCCAAGGCAAACCAGATGGTTGCATTGAGGGCAACCGCGGGTCTTATGGGGGCAACCCCCAGAGGCGGGAGAGGCAGGGAGGATGACGACTCCTCCAGGGAGCACAATTGCAGGCCTTCAGAACCTGAGGGAGAGGCTTGCGCACCAGCAGGAGGCAGTACAGGGACCGCCACATTGTTGGAAATGTGGGTGGAAGTGGAGGAAACCCCATAGGAGGGGCTGGAACTGAGCTTCTCCAAACAGGGCCACTCAGAGTCCTGCTTGTGAGCTGGACCCGCAGTGGCAGGGGTAGCAAATGGAGCTGAACCCACGCTTGGCAGGCCAGGGGCGCCTTGAGATTGCTCTCCCTGGGGAGCAGACTTGGCGGACTCAACGTCTGAATAAACAGAATCATCTCCATTTAACAGATGCAAAGGAACAAATGGAACAGTGGGCTTGCCTTCAGGGGTGGGCCAGATTATTGTGTCAGCTATTCACTGCCACGTGATGGGATCAAGCAACCAGATAATCCAGTCTGCAAACATGGGGAAAAGGATCTGGACAATGGTGCACTTTGTCATATAGAACGATGAAATATAGTTTAAAATCTGTGTTAATAATGGGCAGAGTCCGCGGCAAACAAAGCAGATACACAGATTTATTTTGACAAGGCTAAAAAGAATGAACTGACAACTGCCTCAGTGGGGCCAGTTGCCTTTTAAATGGTTTGATAGGCATTCGGAGAAGTCAGGGGATTGGTTGTTTGGGGAATGGGGAGAGAATTTGGTTGGCTGACTCAGAGGGGGGTGAAAGATGGCTCCTGATTTGGCAGAAGCTTAGAAAATTTTTGCAAATTTTCCCAACTTCTTGCAACCAAGCCAAATTGATGCCGCCAATCTGGGTTCTGATGACTTGACTTGGCCGATTCACAAGGCTTGGACATTTTGGATTCATCTTGGAAAACAGGGGTCCATGGATCAGGTTCATTGCAATTCAGTCCGATCCCACAATCAGGTGGCTCACATGATCTGAACCTCCTGGAACTGCCTCAGAACGTCAGACCCAATGATCCAAGCTGTTCTCACCTGGGTTTTTGATCCAAGCCATATTCCAATCTGGCTCCTGAACCTGGCCAACCTGAACCAGCCCCCCAGTCCAAAATTTACTGGGTGGGCTCTGACACTGGGAATTGCAATTTTCTCAGTTTTTTCCCTGGCTGGCCTGAGGAGTGGGTGGCCTCTGGACCCCCTCCAAGCCCCCTAACGTGAACCGCCTCCCTGCAAACACCCTCTATCAATACTACCAGGATTGAAGAGGAGGGAAGGGGAGGGAATGGGGCAGCTTTGGGGAGAAAAGCTGTCACAGAGCGCTCATCTATCACGTGGGCAAGGTCACCCAGTTGTGACAGAGGGTCTATAGGAGCCTTGGGCCCCCACTCTGTCCAGAAAGGGTGCTGAGCCCTATCCAGCTTCAAGGGCTGGTCCCCAAGACTTACACAGCCAACCTTATGCTGAAAATCGGTAAGTGTGAATTCTTCAAGTCCCAGGTCACCTCCCTGGGAAACGTTGTGTTTGACCAAGGCCACATGATAACTCCAGACATGGAGAAGGTGATTTGTGAGTGACCCAACCCAACTTTGGTCAAGAAATTGAGGAGTTTTTTGGGGACGTGTATATTCCTTAAGAAATTCATACCAAATCTTTCTGAGGTGGCAGCACCCTTGTTTAAGGCGAGTGGAGAAAAAGTGCTCATGTGGTCCCCATTTTTCAGGATGCCTTCCAAGCGATAAAATGCCCCATTTTGTCCACGTCCATTCTTCAGCTTGTAGATCCTGAAAAAGGGTTTTTTGTTGCTACTGATGCCTCCAACTTTGCCATAGCAGCTGCCTTGTTACAAAAGATTGTAGATGGAATAGAGCATCCAGTGAGATATTTTTTCCATTAAGATGTCTTTACCAGAGTTAAACTAATCCTTTTATGACAAAGAGTTACTAGCAGTGGTGGAGGCGCTGACTTATTGGCATCACCACTTGCATGGCTCATCCCAACCTTTATGTGTACAGATCACCGTGCCTTGCTGTACTACTGCGCACCTCATGTCCTGACCCCATGGAAAACCTGCTGGCATGATACCCTAGCCCAATTTGCTTTTCCTATGAGTTTACAAAGAACAAGGAGAATGGCTTGGCAGATCCTTTGAGCTGAAACCCTGCACTAGCTCCCAATCCTAAGGAGGTAGAGGTGCCTAATACACACTTGATTATTCCACCGGGTAAAATTGTATCTTACTTCCCTCTCCTTTGGCACATGTGCCAGCGCTTGCTTCTCTGGAAAATGCGGAGGAATATGGCATGTTCAGAAAGGTAGTCCTTTCACAGCCTTTGTCACCAAGTATACCATGGTCTTCACCAAGAGTGAGTTAAATTAGGAGGACATTACCAGGAGTTAACACATGAAGGATGAGATGGTGTGGTTTCAGGGGCACTTATGGGTTCTTGCTGGACCACTTTTCCTGGAAATCATCAGGTGCCATCATTGAGGAATCACTGTTGGTCATCTTGGGAAGGTGAAGTCTCTAGAGCTAATTTGCCACACTTACAATTGGAAGGGTTTAGCTGCACAGGTTGCCAAGTATCATAAAGAGCGCCTGGTCTGCAAAAAATGAAGCCAGATTGCCATCCCCTTGTGGGGTTGTTGGTACCAGTTAAACGGGCTGAAGGGCCTTGGACTTTTTTATTATTGGATTTTATTGTGGATTTGCTGGCATCTGATGGCTATGACGCCATCATAGTAGTGGTGGACCTTTTTACAAAGTTTACCCACTTTATTTACTGCAGAATCAATGTAACTGTGGCTGAGATGGCTAGGCCCTTTGTGTCTCATGTGTTTGACCTTCATGTGGTACCTCAGGAGATAATTAGTGATTGGGGGCCCGGTTTGCCTCCATTTTTTGGAAAGAGTTGTGTAAGACTCTTCAAATTCACCCTGCCGTTCAACTGCCTATCACCCCCAATCAGATGGGTAGACTGAACGAGTGAACCAGTGCTTGGAACAGTACCTGCGATGTTACACTGAAGAAGACCATTCAGATTGGGTTTCTTACCTTCCCATGGCCCAGTTTAGCTACAACAACACTCAACTTGCATCTTTTGGTTGTTCCCCATTTTTTGCCAACCATGGGTTTAACCCCGCCTTCAACATGGAGCCCCGTTGTGGATCCAAAGTAGAAGTGGTGGTGGACTTTGCTAAGACTATCAAGAAAGTACACCAGGGGGTTACACAAATTTGGAGTCAGCAATGCAAGTTTATAAAGAGAACGCTGATGGAAAAAGATGGGTAGGTCCTGCATACAAATGAGGGGATCTCATGATGCTGTATGCTAGAAACATCCCTATCAAGCAGCCATGCAAAAAACTGGGACCAAAGAATATTGGGCCTTATCTCATTGTCAGAAAGGTGCGCCACGCCTCATACCAGTTGGATCTTCCCCCTTATTCCAGATCTTTGCCATCTTTCATAAACGCAAGCTGAAGTTGTTTGAGGGCCCCCCACTAGAGACTCCAGAAGCTTATCTTGTGGATGGGGAGACAGAGTAGAAAGTGGAGGAGATTGTAGCCTCCCATCATTTAAGAAGATGACTTAAGTATCTTGTATCCTGGAAGGGATTTAATACAGAGGAGAATAATTGGGTGCCAGCGCGTGACTGCACCCATGCCCAAGATATTATTAAAATTTTCCACAAGCGTTTCCCTCTGGCTGCAGGTCCTAAGTTGAAGCAAAACATTGCCGCCATGAAGCTGGCCCCTTCCCACAAGAACCTTTCCCTGGCTAAAACTCCTAGAGGAGGGATGAAGCCCCAAAATAATGAGATGGTAATGTCATGGCTTAATGGCATGATTGAGGGAACCAACTGTAAGGATAAAGCTGGTCTTCAGGAGGCCAAATAGCTTAAGTTGGCACCCCTTGACCTTAAACATACCCTGGACCAACGCTGGGTTCAGTTAAGATATGCCCAGGTTGGTTCTGGGAATGTGCATGATGCTCAGACTAATGTTACAACCAAGGTGTTAAAATGCACCAGCTACGTTCTCAATTCTGACAGTTTGTTACAGTTGCTTGAGGAACAGGGTTTCATTACCGTTCCATTTTTAATATTACCAATTTTGGTTAAGTACAGCTACATTCTATAACTTGAGGTCGGACAATCTTGAGTTACAGGACTTTAGCTGATGGTAGTGTTCGCCTATTGGTTTGCCTAGGCTTAGCACCACTTCTGCCAATTAACAGCCCTCCCCCCAGTGTTAAATTATGTTTCCTCAAGTCCAACTTTCCTTGTTGGTTGTCTGGGTTATTAAAAACCCCATTTGTTTTTATATTTTATGTGCACTTGTTTTACTTTGATTGCCAACCTTTACCAGATCCAATTTGTCAAATGTGTGCCCTCCTTGCTTGAGGCTTTCTGTGCACCATCCTTCTGGGTGGTTCTTGGTTTATCTTTCCTTCAGCGGTGGTTTCTGTATCAGGGGGTGGGCCCTCTCCCCCACCTCTACTGGAACTGGAGCGTTACAGACACGCTAATGACAACCACCTCTATCTGGTCTGGCCATGGGTGCAACCAGTTGCCTGCCAGACTAAGTGTCACCATCTGCCAAGTGGAATCATAATGGGAGGAAAAATTTAGTGGCAAAATTTGAGCAAGAGTCAGCTGGCTAGTAGAAGGTCAATTCAGCATCAATTTAGTTGTGAAATCCCAATCTGCCAGAATCAAATGGGATCATGCTACCCTTGGTTCATGCAAACCCCATACATTCCCTAAGCCCCCAGTACTTAAGACAACTGTCCCTCTCAGGTACAGTTGTCAGTAAATTTTCAAATTTTCATTTTAATGAACAATTTTCTCTTCAACCCAATTTATAGTTAATTTTATAAATTCTTTCAGCTACCACACTAAGTTCCATATTCCTTGGGTTGCACAATGACTGGACCCTAGTGGCTATTATCACTACATTTTTGCCCTCTCTCCTCAAATGGGGATATCAATTCAGTGGCCTTTTGAGGATATTTCCACTTTTTGGACACCCTCTGGCATCAAGATGTACCTTTGCTGTTGGAGATCATTTCTCCCTATTGGGCAAGGTTCTGTGACCTCATCATGCATTCAACAACCCATGGCACCACAGTGAATTTGGGGCCCTCTGAGGGCCCAAAGGAGTTAAATATGGCAAAATCTGCTGCCACTGTGGCAGCCACAGCTTGTTTACTTATGGGAATGGTGGTCATCAGCTGCCACCCCACAATTGCTTCTCTCACAACTATTACCAGGTCATATGGATAGCTATGCCCCTGGCATTCTGGTTTGATTTCTGAGTGTTCACACACCATAACAAGCAGGCTAGTCTCAATTTCATTATCCAGCTCTGTATGCCCCTGGCATTCTGGTTTGATTTCTGAGTGTTCACACACCATAACAAGCAGGCTAGTCTCAATTTCATTATCCAGCTCTGTGATAAATATTATCAAACAACTTGGCAAAGCCAAAGAACCTAATGAATCACCAAAACCTACCAACCACTTGGACAAAACCAATTGAATATAAAAAACAACTAATTTTACCAAAACCATAACCAAATAAATTTAAGCTTTATCAATTCAACTAAAATTCATCAACACTTGGCTAAATCCAATTTAAGTATCAAATCAATATAAAACACCAACCACTTACCCAAAACATTAGATCTATCAAATTGGCCAATAAACACAAACACTCAGCTAATTAAAATTAAATCTATCAGATGAATCAAATACCACCAAACTTCTAACCAAAACATCTCTATACTCAATAATCATTGTGTGTATATATGTGAAATACTATCTTTTAAACTACTGAACTAATTTTGACCTAACTTGGCACAGATATTTTATGAATTAGGGGAAACAACTTAAACTGGTATTTTAATGTTCTAACGAGAAAAATTATTAAAGTAGTGATTTTCAAAAATGAATGGATGATAATATTCAAGCTAACATATCTTAAAGTGTAAGCACTTAAATTGAACTTGATTGAAAACTACTCAAGAATGCAGAACTTAACGTCTTATTGTCCAAAGCAAAACCAAAGTAAATGCAGATATACAATACTTTTTAAATAAATTTGATAACTACGTTGGCTTATCATTTTATCTTTAGTTTTAAATATCACATGCAATATCAGTTTTAGCTATCTATATAGATAAACCACTAAACTGCTTAACTAAAAATATTGAATATACCAAATCATCCAATCACCAACTGCTTGGTAAAACCAAACCAAACTTATAGAAACAACTAAAAACCACCAACCACTTACCAAAACCGACCAATTTTAATGAATCAACTAATCACTAATTGCTTACTAAAACCATCAAGCTTATTAATCAACCTAAAACCACCAACCACTTGGCAAACCCATTAAAACTGTCAGGACATGGGGTAAACCTTCTTACTGTTCTTTATTTTAAGTTTTCAGGCCTTCCAAAGACCTTAGTGAAAGGGTTACTTATTTAATAAATTAAGTACAGGAACTTGAGGGAAAAACTCTTCAGTTGATAAGAAAGGAGATCTAGTTGACTTCATCAGAACAATATTTAGCGGAATCGAGTGTCATTATTTCGGGGAAATTACCAAGCGTATCCAAGCCAAGATTTATAGCTAATTCGCTCTTCGGGGTTTCTGCAGCATAGGATGATTCGATTCTTAAATAGGGGATCATCCTCGACAATGCTATAGCCAATACTTTAGATCGGGTTCGAATTCCGGTGTTGGAGGTAATCGAACATTTAATTCAGGCTGGAATCCCGGCAGAAAATTATCAAATCAATCGAATATCAAACTGCACAACCATAACAATATACCGATTACATTAAAAGCATATAAAATTTTCACTTCTTAGATATTAAACTTTTTATTTTACTAATATAAAATTATATAAACTAATTCAGAAACCTTCAGGGTGCGCGCACAACTCACCAAAGTTTCATCGCAATTGGATGAATGGTATAGGAACGCATTAAACAAAGAAATAAAGAAACACTTATTTTTATATATAAAATTTCATTGAAATAGCGATTCTTCAAATAAGGTTATACTTTATGTATGACTTCTGCTAAGTTATAGATAGAAAGATTACCTCAATTCTGTCTGTTTGGAATAAACAGATCAATATTGTCAGAATGTCGGTTAACTTGTATGCGTACTATGACAGTCTGGGACTGATATAAACCATTCTGGGAATAACAGTTTCGGGGTAATGATTACATTAGCTTCAGGCGTAATTTATACCTTTGGTCTTCAGTTTCATCCAGCAATCTAACTTTACAGGTCTGGATATTCCGTGTATAACGATTTCAACACTGAATTTTATACTACTTTTAACCAAGTTGCAATTTCAATTGACATTTTATAGCCTCATAGCCCAGCTAAGTAGATACAAGAAGAAAAAATTATTCAGATACTTTTTAAGGTTGACCTATAATGGCTACTATTGATAAAAATATCCCCAAAACCGGCTCCCCTCCACCTTATTCTGGTCCCAATAACGGTGCTGCTACCTCATCACAGCACGCCCAGCAACCCGCCATGAATGTCCCAAATTACACGTATACTTCCCCAACTATTGTTTATGTTCGACCCTCTGGTAATTGTTCAGTCGGTGGAGATCATGTTTTTACAACCGAGTTTACTCTCGGCGGCTTGTTGTGCGCACTCTTCTTTTTCCCTTTTGGGATCTTGTGCTGTTTATGTTTAACTGAAAAAAGATGCGTCAAATGTAACGGGCGATACGACTAAGAATAGTTTTTTAAATTAATTGTTTAATTTATTCTATGTCTTGCGGTATCAGCAACTATTTTAGCCCTGATTAATTAGACTTTCAAAGTTTATCCATTTCTATTCATTCGCATTGAAATAAATGGCTTTTACGGTTATGGAATTATTTACAAGCTTAAAGGAAACATATTTTTATAAGTTATTGGCTGAGAACTTAGTTTTTGGTTCTTTGTCATCATTTTAATTGCCTAACTACAGGCCCTGTGTCTATATCAATACAATAATCAAACAACTCTTTTTGGCATCATATAAGGAAAACACGCAATTTTAGAGACACTTAGTTTTAGCCTTGCTTAGTTTGTATAGACACAATTGGAAGTTTCGCTTGTTTATAAAGTTCTTAGTTTTAACTACTGTTTTTATTAGACGCTTGTTTGCTTATTAAAGGTAGACATTGTATCACATAATGGACTTCGATACGTCTTTAAAAATCATCTTTTATTTGATATCAAACTCATCAAGTTTGGCTGCTTTTTGATTATGATTTAAGCTTAATTCAGGCGGTGATTCACTTAAAGGTAATGTGTTAAACTAACTGTGAACCTGAAGTGGAATATTCTTACTTTTAAACCATTTGCTAATTGTACTTTGTTGAACCAATAAAGTTGATAGTGAGCTCTTTATTGTCACTTTACTTTCTTATGTTGGAGCCTTTACTGGGTTTGAAAAATGACATTTATATTATGGTTACGTTTCACAATCATACTTCTTTTGCCAGCTATCCTGTTTTAGTCTATAAAACAGCTTAATGTATCCTGATCAGTGAAGCGTATGACTACATACTATATCACTTAAGTAAAAAATTATATCATCGTTCTCTTTCAAATTTACTTAATTAACTTATAACTTTTTACACCAGTAAGGTAAGTTAAATATCTTACCCTGTCTAGTTTACTCCACAACCTTGATAATCTTTTTCAAATAGCCTTTTTATATTATGAGAGATGAACTATAATTTGGATTCTTTTACCAGTTACCAGTTAGCTATAACTCAAAAGCGAGGCTGTAGTGGAGCACATTAAATTTTTAAACTTTATATTGACAATGCGACTATGATATGATTATATTATGTTTTAATTCAGTTAAATACTTCAGCGAAATGGGTGTACTATTACAACTTTATTTTTTCCATTATAGCTAAGTATAGTTATATAGCTAAAACTTAGTGTTATATTTAAGCCAGAAAAGTACCTTCACTAGTGTAGGCAAATTGAAAAAGATGCATCCCGTAGAAAATGTACTATTGCTGCAAGCTATTGATTTATCAAGGGTAGATCAGAGAGAGCAAAACTATTTCTTTCTCCTGTATTGTATTGTATCTATGAGTGGAGTCTTAAGTTTAACTTTCAAGCGTAGCTTTAGACAAACTTTATCTGAAACAGGTTGATCCACAATTATATAACCCGTGCCAATAGTCTAGCCACGTAAATCCATATAATGGCAGGATTTTTTCTGCTAAGGTGTTCACCCTCTATATCTTGAGACAACTCCTGATTTTACATAAGGTGAATATATAGGACATTAGCTTTAATATATAAAAGTACTTTGGAAATTTGAAATGAAAAATGAAAGTTTTGTTAAAAAAGAATCACGAGGCATCTACATGTTATTTAAATGCGGCTTTCATATGTCTAACAAAGGATTATAACAACTAGTTACTACTCAGAATTTAGTTGCCATAAAAATGATGCCAATTGTCACCAACAAATGCTCAGCAAGCAGGTGGGATATTCAAAGTAAACATTCATATAAATTTGGATTCCACGCCTCTCTGGCTGGCTTGCAAGGCCTTCTCCTTTAGAAGCAAAAGGGAACCAAACCTCCCACCAAATCTCTCCAAGTGAAGGAAGTCCTAGCCCACACCATTGATGAATGCTACAAAATGGCTTATCTTTTAATGTCAGGGTAAATTCTAACATTAGTGGAATTCCTGAGATTACAGATATCCATCAGATCAAGAGGATATATGATGAAGTTAGATTGAATAATTGCATATCAAACAAATAATTGTAATGAAAATGTTCAATTAATCATTTAAATCACTTCAACTGCAATAATATTGAGTCAATTAATCCCATCAAAACAAATTTACAATGAGACAGATGATTTCCACTGTCTTTCAAAATCATATGCAAGTTGCAATCCCATAAGCTCCAGAGAAAGATAATGCACTGTTTAAAATCAATTGGGCTTAGGTAAGTCCAGAAAGTTGGATGGTATATGTTGGGATTTTGCCCATATTTCCAGCCAGCTAGATTACCAGAAATTGCTAGGGGATAATTCCCTAATATGAGGTGAATTAAAAATGGTTGACTCTGATTTTAGAGTAACTATGTTTGGGGGATTTTAGGGTATTTGCCTGGTCAGATCTATCAGGGATTAATCCAAACAAATGCTTATGATCTTGGTGGACAAAGTAGCTGATGAAATAGGGGTATCTGATAGTGATTACTTATCAGTTATAGCAATTGGTATTGGTTAGGTTCTAACACCAACTGATTGGGAATATAATTAGTAAATTGCAAGGCAAGTGATGCTGCCTGCAACTAGCGAATCAATCAGTTGGTTCATGACCTGCCTTAATGGGTAACAAGTCCTATTACCTAAGCAGTTCACTAGCCAAATATGGTTGGTTTGCTTGGATTGAGAGGAAAACATTAAGGACACATTTTCCAACTCTTTCTGTTTTAGTTTTGAGGATATCCAATGGCAGAATCCTAGCCAGGATAGGGAAGACCATCACTGCTGAGATGAGGATGGGTGATTTAATAGCAATGGCTGCCAATTCATCAAAGAGTTCTCAACTGAGGGTTAGATAACCAAATCCCCTTGTTGAATTCCCTAGAATTCACTCATAATAAAAAACAGTTTACAGTTTTACAGCTTATATAGTATATAGTAGATATACCAGTTTAGCAAACTCTATCAGCATCTATTTGTTCTATTCTTTCTCAAGTATATTATTGCTGTGTGTGATAATTGGGAGACTCTTTAAGGAAAAGAGTAAAGATCTGAGTGGAGATCCAGAGAAGAAGCAGAAACAAATCAGGGATTGCTGCTGACTGTGTGTCAAACTGGAGAAAGTGTCACCAGAGAATCTCAGAGATGATCAGGTTAGATGGTACAAGGGAATGAATCTCTATTTTGAGACATTGCAAATATTTTGAGCAGAAATACTGACCAAGAAAAGGCCAAGATCTAAAAATTCTATTCAACTATAGATAATAGTTTTCATACTAATATCAACCAATTATATCAACAACAATATAATGCAGATGAATAGCACAAAAGCTGTAAGGAGAGTGTCTATAACTCTCCTGTTCCCAGCGTGGTAGTGCACGGTGTACAAGGTCAATGCCAGGGAACTAGCCGTTAGTGTCAAAGTCATTAGAGCCCAGCAGAGGGTGCTGAAGCAATAACAGCTTAGGCATAGAATGGCGAGTTTTACAATAAAAACCCCATTAAAAGTGACGCGGTGCACATATTGAAAGGGGCTAAGAAACCCAGATTGGAGGGAACCTGGGCAAACAAATGGTGCACTAGGTGAGAGCTGCAATGTACTTGCAATGGCAAGGGTAATGGAGCATGAGACCTCCTCAAAGAGGTTTGCACACAGGAGCGTTCAAATTTCATAAAATTTCTAAAACGTAAATGGGAAAAGGTTTATTTGGGAAGTCGATCAACAAGGAATGTTGGTTGGGGAAAATGTACTTAGGCTTGGATGGGGGAATATGGGATGTGCTGCAGAGGGCCCAAGCACTGACCCACCAATAGGGCAACGCTGCTATCTGAATTGGTGGAATAAGCTGAAACTGACTTCACTCAAGTGATCAATTGAAGTTGGATTTGACCTGAACGGGTTGTTTTGTAAATGGAAAGGGTTTCAAAACCCCATTCCTCAACAAACTGAATTGAACTGTCCGCGTTTATTCTGTAAACCATCCATTTTAATGCCTGGACCAACATAAGGGGCTGGGCACTTGGCACCCCACTAGTAATAACCTGAGCATATTTTGCCCATACCCAGCGTTGGTCTAGAATGTGCCTCAGGTCAGGGAGGGCCTGGAGCTTCACCTTCTGGGCCTCCTGGCACCCAGCCTTATCTTTGGGGTTGGACCCCACTATGATGTCATGTGCACATGACAAAAGCCTGAGCCTGTGCAAGTATAAAATTTATAGGGGTTATTGGCCGATAATAATAATCAAAACTCTTAAATTTTTACAGTCTATAATACCAAGGAATTCATTTAGTTAATCTTTGTGGTCAATAAAAAACATTTATCATGAAAACACTATAAAACTAGTTACTAAAGTGTTATCAATAACAATCTACCACATAGCCTACAAGAAACTCCTTTCAACTTTCCCCGTTTTAAACCATATCTCTATGCAACTTTCATACCAGCTTACCCACCATTCCTTATACCTGAATACCTCTAGTGTCCTTGTCATACTGAATTAAATCCTTTAGTTATTCTAGCTCATGGTTAGCTACCCCTAATCAGGTCAGTAGTACACCAGTCCCTGACAAGCATTACCTGACCCAATTGTCAAGTATCCTGATCAAAATGCAATTACAAGCATCTGATATGATCTTAAAGAAAAGATCAGAAAAAAACGACAGATGATAAGAACCAGCCTGCCTTATTAAAATACTAATTAGGCAAAAGAGTTGCATATTGTGATACACATGGTTTTGGGAGAAGTAACAAGTTAGATGCATTGTGGTTGGGTCCATTTGAGATTATCATCAAGATAGTGATGGGCGCCTATTCCATCAAGAAACTCTTGGATGGAAGGATAGTGAATTGAGTCCATGCTAAGTATTTAAAGCAGTAGAACAATGAAAAAAATAATAATGAAGAAAAGTGTTCCCAAATAACCGCTGAACCATTAAGATGGTTATGTCCTGATGATTTGGTTAAGTCTGAAAAAAGGACCATTGAACCAAAATAGATGGTTAAGTCTTAAAAATATAAACTCTGAACCATAGGAAACTGGAAGATCTAAGTATACCTAGAAACCAGTTTGGGGGAATAATAAAAAAGGACTGCTGATCCAAGTGAAGGTCATGTCCCATATAAAAAAGAAGAAAAAATAAAAAAGATTGATATTAATATAGTAGAAAAAATAAAACGCACAGAAAAAAGATATATTTTTATAATTTTTTATTGGTTATCCTTGACCTGGAGATGATTCCACCTGTCACCTCTTGGGGGAGTGAGGATGGATCACAGTAGGATTAAACAGACCATCAGACTCTATTTGAGTTTGGATGCTAGCAAGGGCTAGACCTACTTGAAGCCAAATTTTCTGAGCAGAGGCTGATCCCTGTGAGAATGTGACTAGGGGAAGAGTTATAGAAATGTTGGTACTTTCCAAACGTATTACCCCAGATTGAGGAGGAAAGCAACAGAAAAAGAAAAGGCAGTTGGAAAATAACCCTGAGTAATCCTGATATGGAACCAGAGCCAAAAGATTGGTCTTGAGTGCTTGCTGATGAATTCATTAAGAACATTAGGACATATGTGCCAGCATCAAGCAAGAAATACTAGGTGGGGATTGCTGAATCATGCCCCCAATCAAAGCCATTAGGGGAAGGTACCAATGGGATATGACAGAAATGAGATAGCCATGCAGAGAGAAAATGGCATCCTACAGTTGACAACTACAAGCTTCTTGGAAGTGAAAGCAGAATGAGCAATGGAAGCCAGGAGATCTGGGAAGCTTTGTGGCCCAACTTTGAAGAACTTGGCTGGCAAAGCAAAGAGCATAGGCTGCAGCGTCTTAATTTAGAATTTTTTCATGATTAAAGGGGTTCAAAGCTATGGATAGAGCATTGGTTACTTAAGTCCTCAGTTTCTGCATAGGGGAGTTCAGTATGTTTGCGGTTTCCCATGGCCAGTTTAGTTGACAGAACAGCTGGTTTGTAATACTGGCTAAGTCAGAAAAAGACCTCTGGAAGCAAGTACAATCTGGCAAAAAACAATCAATTGAGAGTGGAAGGCATTGCTTCAGGAGGTTCAACAATGGTTGCAGGAGTATCCATGAATGGAGCCAAATCCAAGAGAGTTTCAAAGTCAAACTTGGAATTGATGACAAAGGGAGGATTGGGTATGAGCTGTTTGAGACAAGCACTAACTTGGTTTTGTCAGGGTTGAGTACCATTTCTGGTAATTACCTGGAAGGACTGATCACATGTACTTGACTGGGAGTATGAGTCCTAGGAGGACCATAGAAGAGGTTCTGTCATGCAGATCCACTCATAAGTTGGAAGAGCTAAACATCTTTATTGGACATGGTATCAAGCAGCTGTTGATACTGAGACTCCAATTTCAACATATGAGCTGGATGAGAGGGGGATGTCGGACTTTTATGATAGTTGACATTAAGCACTCTGGAATCAATTAAGATCTAATTTTGGAAAAATTAATCTCAAAATTAATGAGATAAGCTCTCCAGAGAAGTTTTTTAATTATATGAGCCAAGAAGTTAAGATGAGAAAATAACCAAAGAGAATATAAATGATAATTCTTAATTGAGCCACAAAGCAAACATCAACACAAAGAATCTTCTGTTGAGAGCAAGGAGGAAAATCAGGAAATTGAGGACGCCAGACCAAGAATCCCGAATATGACAATGGGTAATATGCCCTGATGGGGGTAAACTGGATCCTGGAAACAATATCATCATGAGTAAATCAATTAGCCTGGCATGACAAAAGGTTATGGGGACCATGCACTGAGTAGGTGTTAACGAGGAGAAAGAGGAAGAGAATTGCATGCTGAAGGTTGTCCTGACAGCGTTGATTACTTATCAATTGTACTCTGCTTGAACCAAAGAAGTATTCAACCTAGTGTCTAAAGTGGTATTTTCCTGTCCCAATCCTATTCTCACTAAAAATCTAGATAAGAGGGGGATGTGTTGGAATTTTTGCCCACATTTCCAGACATCTAGATTTCATGGGTCAATAGAGGATAATTCTCTATAGCAAGTGAATTGGATATGAATTGACCCCAATTTCAGGGTAACAATGTTCAGGGGATTTTAGGTATTTCACATGGTTCAATTACTTTTGGGGATCAATCCTGGTGAATGCTTAAGATCTTATCGGGCAGATCTGCCAAAAATTGGGCATCTGATAGTTAATTGATGATTAACTATCAGGTGTACCTGTTGGGATTGGGGTCAGGTTTCATCACTTACTGATTGGGATTTTCAGGAGAAAGTTGTGAGGTGAGTGATGCCACCTGCAACTAACAAATTGATCAGATGATTTGCGACCTGCCTTAATGGATAACAAATCCCATTACCTAAGCATGTCACTCACCAAATATGGTTGGTTTTCTGAGATTGAGTAGAAAAAGTTAGGGACACGTTTTCTGACTCTTTTTATTTTAGGTCTTAAGGATGTTAAATGATGTAATCCTAATCAGGATGGGGTAGACCATCGCTGATGAGACGACAAAGGATAATTTAATGACAATGGCTGCTGTTTTATCGCTGAGGCACCAACTTAGAGTTGGGAACTAAATTCCTCTATATGTTTCCTTAAGAATTCACTTAGTAAAAAACAGTAATTAGCCAAATTAATTATTAATTCTATTGTTCTTCAAGGAAATCATTGCTGTGTGCTTTAATTGGAGACTCTTTAATAGGATAAAGAGTAAGGATTGATGATCCTGAGAAGTGAAGCTGAGCTGAGATGGTAATTGCTGCTAACTTTGTGTCACCAGAGAAAAGACCGTAAACTAGAATATGAGTGTGGATCAAGTTAGGCGGATAAGGGTCTAAAACCCTACTGAGGACATCTGTAACAGACAAGTTCATCTTGTTTGTTACATTCTGACTTGGATTCAGATTTTCTGAATCTGAGTCAGATTGCTTTAAAAACATTTTTGGTTTAATTGTTTCAGACATTGGGTTGTGCCTCGCCTGAGCTGTTAATTAGGCTTGTGCAAGCCTAATTGATGGCTTGGGTGAGGTACCTGATGCACTGCACTTATAAAGCGCGTGTGCCCATTTCTGAAGCTCACTTCAGAAATTCTACAAGGACCTTAGCATTCTCTTCCTGGGGAGCGTTGTCAGTTGCTCCCCAGACGAGCTCCAGTCAGCGGGCGCCTTGGTTTTTATGTTCCAAAATAAAAATATAAGGATGTTTTGGGGTTCACATACCTCGCATACCTGTGGTCTTTTTGGGTGTTTCTGTTTTGAAGAGCTTTCACGTGGTTGGGTAGGACCAACCAAAAAGAGGACTTACATAGCCCACCAATGAGAGGTGAATGTTTGGCTGCTAGTCAGTGCCCCAAACCTCTCCCTACTCGGTTAGGCCATTTTGGTTGCTTGTTGGTGCACTAAAACAATATGTAAAACTATACAGCAGACGGAACTGGGGTGTTTTCATTCGTTACAACATCTAGGGTATTTTGAGGAGGAATACCAGTCAAGCGTTGGACCAAACACTAGTGATTTATCTAATTAACGATAATAGTCTTCATAGTATCATCAATCATATATCATATATCATCAGACGACATGAGGATTGCACACATTGAACCTGTGAAGTTATCAATTTAGGGGTTAGTATTCATAAATGAGCAGCGAAGCCCCTAGAATTTTTACAGCTACTAAAACTTTTAATCCAAAAGTTGTCTGGATCACCAGGAGGGGGTGCTGCAGGACCAGAGGGCCCTTGAGGCCCATGGGGACCTTCACTCCTGGAGGCAATATCATCAGAGGGTAGCTTCTGGAAATGATGCTGGAAGGTCCACACCAGGTCCTTGACTTGGTTGAGGTGTTAATTTCAGGCATCATCAAGGAGCTGTATATTCTGACGAAGCTGGTTCTCAAAGTAATTGGAAATTCCACCACCTAACACTGTCAAGAGAGTATCTATAACTCTCCATTTCCCAACGTGGTGGTGCTTGGTGCACAGGACCAACGCAAGGGTTCTAGTAGTCAGCGTTATAAGAAAGATAGCCCACAGAGGGTGCTTGAGCTGAAGTGACATAAGGCGAGGGTGTTTAGCACAGTAAAAATAATAGATTGAGAAATCCTAAAAACTTGGCTGTGCCCCAGAGGGCAGTTCATAACTGATTTAGTACAGGGGTAGAGTGCACGGGTGACTTGGTTTGGAGGGAACCTAGTAGGACCAGCGGTGTACCTGAGGCTGTAATAATTTTAAAGGAAATGAATTGGCTAACACGTCGCAAGACCTCCTAGAAGAGGCCTGCACACAGGTTTGCCCAAGTCAACATATAAAAAACATAAAAAGACTATGGTGTTATCAGGGAAGATGACCAACAAGAAACGTTGGTCTCGAGCAAAAAAATAAAAGCCAACTTGGGGAAGTTATGTATTGGTGAAAGTGGTACCAAGGCTTGGTGCACCAATAGGTACAAGCTTCCATCCAAAAGGGTAACATACTTTAAAACTGACCTTACTTAAGTGTTCAATTGAAGTTGAACATGACCCAAGCTCGCAATTTGCATAAATAGAACGGGTTTTGAACCCTTATTCACCAATTAACTGAATTGAGCCGTCATTGTTCAAAATAAGACTTATCCATTTTAGCATGATAGCCAAAACAGGGGGCTGGGATTAAAAACCTCACTTGTACCAACCTGGGCATACCTAGCCTGTACCCAGCGTTGATCAAGGTGTGCTTAAGGTCAGAAAGGTCCTGCATTCTGACCCTTTGGACCTCCTGCCAACCAGCCTTGTCCCTGCTTTTGGTGCCCTCAATAAGGTCATGTAAACATAACAAACACCGCTAGTTGGTTGTGGGCTTCATTGATTAACTGAAAGCTATTTACAATGGCTTACCAGTTGTCATGGATGAAGGAGGAGGCCGCATTACAGAAACTAATAATGTGGGAGTGTAAGATTTGTGTAAGCCCTAGTTGTCAGGAGACTTTGTGGTAATGCAACCTGACTTCCTGTAAAAGTTGATGCTTGGTGGACGGACGTAGTTCTGGAGATAGTGATCAGTTCCCAAGGTTAAATATCCAGCTGGCAGTATAGCTGAAATATATAAATCCCACAACGTGGAAAGAACTGAAAAGCGCGGGAGCAAAAAGAGAAGCTTCCCACAAAAATAGATGCCAGAAAAATTGTTATATAATATGGTGAGGTTTACATAGTGAAGTTGATACTGATCACTGTCAACAAAAGGTAAGGTAAATTGGAACATGGCCCAAAACTCTATTCTCTTGTGCTGCATGGGTGGTACTTCATATTGTGAGGTGCTAATCCATCAAGAGATGCTTCTAAATTAGCAGGTTGTTTTTTTGACTGCTATTATTCTTCGTTGTTTGTGATAGACGTTTTCACTTGGACAGATCAGAACTCCTGTAGTGAGCACCACTTATCTCGGTGTATCAGTTCTCTTTACTGATGCTGAAGCTCAAAGATGAGCTCAAATCTGTAAATTAGCAGAGGTAAGGATAAAAGATGGGAAGAAATATACTACTTTATTGTGTTAGAAAGCGTCAATATTTTTAGGGCATGTGGGGATTGGTGCCTCAGGGACCTTTGTGGTCCTGTATGATAAGGATCTTTCACTACCTTCCAGATTGACCGCCTGGTTGGTGCCCTCATCCTTTTGCATCATCCTTGTGACTGCAGTGGTAGGGGTCATTCTTCTAGAGGTTCAGGAAGCTGGGATGGATTTCTGAAGGCGTCTCCATCAATTTTCATGATGTGATGCTTCTGGATCGAATCTTGTGTCAGTGCCTTCAGGTAAGGTTCAATTTGAACTGGCTTGAAAGTTGACTTATTGAGGCTCAATTTGTGAGTAGGGATTGTGACCCACTCATCGTCTTGAATCCCAACAGTAGGCCCCGCTTCTCAAGCATCCCTGGATGCCATAAGGCTACTAACCCATATAAGGACTTTGTCTTATCTAATGTCCCCTCAGGCGGGGTGAAACCCCATCTAAGAGTGGAGGTTAATTTCACAAAAAGTGACATTTTACCTGGGGCTAGACCTTCCATCCAAGGTCAAGCATATGAATTCACTGAAATCAAATCCAGAACCCTTGAGGAACATTAATGACCTCTCTAAGGTCATTGATTGCAAATAAGTTCTCGCTTTCCAGTCAGCTTTGAAACAAATGGTACTAAAATGGCTGAAAATCTAGCAGAAATTGGCTCAAACATACAAAATATCACTAGATATAAAGTAACAGGTTTCAGAATTTGTGATGATGAGCGAGTCAAAAAATTACTCCTGAATCAAGCCTCACTAAGTTGACTCTTATACCAGAATGAGTGAAACCATTCCCTGAAGGCATCAATATGGGTTGATCAGGAAGCATCATGAACATGAAAATCAATGGAAATGCCTTCAGGATTTTCATCCCCACTTCCTGAACCTCGAGCAGCGTGACCCCCACCATTGCAGTCACAAGGATAACGCATGACAATGAGGCTATTAACCAGGCGGTCAATCTGGAACGCTGTGAAAGATCCTGATCATACAGGGCCATGAAGGTCCTCAGGCACCACGTCCCCAAAAATCAAATAAATGGTGTGCTTTCTAACTTTATAAAGTAGTCTAAATTGACCTATCTTTCTATCTAGTTGACCTCTCCACTAGTTTACATATTTTAGACCATTTTTAAACTCTGGATACAGTTAAGAGACCTGTTACAATGATATAAGTGGTGCTCACTACCGGAGGATCTGAGCTGTCTAAGTGGAATCATATATCATGAACAATGGAGAATAATAGCAGTTAAAATCATTCTGCTGATTGGTTGAGGGCATAAGTTGATGGATTTACTCCTCGTAATATGAATACTTTTCATGAAGCCTGAAAGCTTAGAGTTCTGGGTGACCTTCCAGTTTACTCTACCCTCAGTTGACAATGATCTTTATCAATTTTAATATAAGAACTTAACAATATGATCCAACAATTACTAAATGGCAATACTATGTGAATGGCCTATCCAGTCACTCTCACGCTTTATCAGTATTCTCAGCATAACAGTTCTCTTGAATGTCGCCAAAGTCTAAAAATGGGCTCAAAGCTTAATATTACCAAAGAGGTCAAAAAACGAAAAGATGAAGGGAATATACGCTACTTTAGTGTGTTAAAAAGCGTCAATATTTATAGGGAGCGTGGGGACATGGTGCCTCAGGGACCTTCATGGCCTCGTGAGATCAGGATCCTTTTAGTGCCTTCCAGATCGACTGCCTAAACAGTGCCTCATTGTACTGCATCGTTCTCATGACCGCAGCGGTCTGGGAATCGCCTTTTGTGATTCTGGAAGCGGGGATGGGATTCCTGAAAGTAATTCCATCAATTCTTGTATGAATGATGCTTTCTGATTGAATCAAGTTTTGGTGCATTCAGGACAGGGTCCTGTTTGCGCTGATTTGAGAGTTGATCAGTCAAGGATAAACATAGGAGCAAATTTTGGCTTGCTTAGCATCTCAAATCCTGATAACGCCCCCTCAAGATCCTGTCAGAGTGGGGTATGGGGCCAGAGGTACCGCCATACATCAAATACACCACTGTCCCCTAATTGACATTGGAAATAAGTACTCAAAGTTCACCTTATGAATGACCTTATAAGGTCCAAACCAGAGAACGTCAAGATTATTTTGTCGACCTCTGATTCAATGGTGATCTAAGAGAATGAGGTCACCTAACTGAAAAAGGGGAAGGATGGTTGGCTGAGATTAAATTGGGATGTCTCACTTTTGGTGGTGGTGACAATGCCTTGAATGATTAGGGACTGAAGCCAGAAAACTCTATCAGCTAAGGCACTCATAGTTGTATTGGAGTTCTCAGGAGCGGAGGTTTCAATCAAAGGTTGTACGCTACTTGGGAGCTGAGGAACACGTCCATCTAGAGCTTCAAAGGGGAATATCTTGATAACTCAGTGCTATTTTATTTGGTAGGCAATCAACGCTCTTAGTAGATAATATTTCTAGCGGAAAGGGTCAGAGGCGGCCATCTTTCATAAAATAGACAAGGGTACCATTAGCACATTCCACCGCCCCATTGGTTGATGGGTTGTAAGGAGTGAAGAAACTTTGGTTAGTGCCAAAGAGCGAAGTAAGTTCTTGGAATACCTGCGAGGTGAAATTAACCCATTGTCTGCTAGTAAAAATTGTGGGAATCCATGATGGGTGAAAATGTACTGAATAATGAAGAGAGCCATGGCTTTTGCGGTAGCAGTGGGGACCAAAATCGCTTCTTCCTATTTGGTCAGATAGTCCTTGGCTAGGAGGATATATATGGCCATGTAATCCAGTGGGAAGAGGGCCTATCGCATCAATGCTTACAGTGCTGAAGGGTCCTGTCAGGGTGATGACTGAGTGTTGATATTGAGGACTGGCTCAGTCTTGGGATTGTCAAGTCATACACGCCTCCAAGACCTCTTGTATGGTCTCCACCATTTAGTCCCAGTAGCTTTGTGACTCTAACTATTCGTGATTCTTCTTAACCGCCCCATGTCCCATAGTAGTATGGCTCTCTAGGATAATGATGGCTTCAGAAGATGGGCGGACATAAGGGAGCCATTTCTTATTGACCCTATTGTAGAGCAGCCCATCTTTGATTTGAGTGTCTCAGCTCATCTTTTGAAGCTCAGCTTGGACTTCAGAAGTTTCCAACTCCCAACGCTCAGGTTGACCAATCAGATCATACAGATTATTCTCCTCAGGGGTCAAAGCAGTTAGAACCAGAATCCTGGTGAGGCCATTGGTGTTTTGGTAAATTGTGCCCGCACAACGAGCAATGATGAAATCATAGCTCTGCATTCATAAGGTCAATATGGATAAACGGCCATCTGGGTCCTTCATCTTCTGGAGCCACCAGAGCAAGGAATGTTTATAATGGTAAAGTGGGTACCATAGAGATAGGACTGAAAATGTTTAATGGCTAGTAAGACATCCAGACATTCCCTCTCAGTAACGCTAAAGTTCTGTTTATCTTACTCAGTGTCTTGCTAATATAGGCCACTGGATGGTTGACATGATTTTTATCGTCATGCTGGGATAGATTAGCTCCGATGGCGACATTTCTTGCATCCATGAACAACAAGAAAGGTTGATCAAAACTTGGGTGAACTAAATTGGGTTTAGTACATAGAGAAGTCCTCAACGCATTAAAAGCATGTTCCTGTTCAGCCCACCATTCAAACGGCACATTCTTCTGCAGGAGGTAAATTAGAGGCCTAGCTAGGCCAGCAAACTGAGGGATAAACTGACACTAATAGCTCACCATGCCTAGAAACACCTGAATATCCCTTAAGCTCTAGGGGCATGTCATCTTTTCTATGGCGTCAACTTTAACTGGTATGGGATGAATGACATCCTTTGAATCATTGTGACCCAGAAACTCCATTTCCAATTGGAAAAGGAGCACTTTAAAGGTTTAAGCTTTATAGAAGCCTCCTTGAGCCAGTTGAAAACATCCCTAAGATGCTTGGCGTGTCCATTAAAAAAGTTCTTGAGAAAACAATGATGCCTTCTAGGTAGATGAGGACACACGAAAGCTTCACATCCCCAAGGATCCCATCCATGGAGCGTTGGAAAGTGGACAGCGCGTTACAGAGGCCCTGGGGCATCCTCATGGTCTCAAATAGTCCCTTGTTGGTTATGAGTGTGCACTTGGCTCAATCTTCAGAGGCGAGCTCAACTTGCTAATATTTACTGGCAAGGTCTATTGCAGAAAAAGTACTGAAATCCAGTGAGCAATCAGAGGAAGTCATCAATTTGGTCCAGTGGATAACTATCCTTCTTGGTGATGGAATTGAGCCAACAATAGTCTATGTTGAGAATTTTTCATATTCAATACTGGGTGATTCCATTAGTGTGCCAGGCCAAACAGTATGAAGACTGCTGGCCCTTGCTTTTACACAATCATTGGCGACCTTTCCCTACAAATTCACAGGGCAACCTACCAACCCAGCAGACCAACAACTTCTCCTTCTGAGGCATGGCCACTCGTTATAGCTCATAGGTCCTCTCCTGAGACATATCTAACGATTGTGGTTCAGCAGCCTCTATATTGACTCCCTCAGGGCTTCTCCACTTCAATCCTTCCAGTCCTTCATTGTTGCTGCTAGTTGCCCAAGTTCCCGCGAGGTTTCCATATAGTTAAAGGTTGTGAGTTGGTTGCGCCAACCACTCCAGCTGTTTTATCCCAACACCTAACAACTGGTGATCTTGAGTCCCACCTCTACAAGCTAAGATAACTACTGTTAACTCAAAACTTAATAAAGATGGGCAAATGCATATTATGTTTATAGCTTTAAAGATTTGAAGATTAGAAGATCAAAATGTATTTTTATTAAGAGGGATATCAAACTATTTATAGGCATTCCTTGCCTGTTCACATCATTGGCATTTATTGCCAACATCGTCAGCACTCACTGGTGATCCTCCCTGCTTAGTGTTCATCAGCACTCTCACTGGCGATACTCATCATCCTCAAATATCCAAGATTACATCAAACCTTGATTCGTTATAATATGAATTAATTAAATATGTTGACATCCTTGACATAAGTCACTAGTGTTAAATTAAACCAAAATGCTGTCAGGGATTCCACTTGATACTCTCACAAGGTCAAAATAAAATTTGATTTTATTCAATTAGTATATAATGGTTTGGCATCCTTGGCATTAGTTGACATACTCTAAAATAGATTTGACTTTCTGACAGAAATCACACAATCATTTTCACATGGAGTAGACACCAGGATAAGAGCCTACCAAACTTAAACAATTAGTATTAACTAGTTCAACATCCGTGGCATAAGGTGCTGTTGTAAAAATTGGCTGAAAGCTCTATTATATCAATTACCAGTACTTTTTGACATTGAATTTAAACAATTCGTCATCTTAACTGATAACATTAATTATCTCAACATCCTTGGCCTCAGTCGTTGGTGTTGACCCATCAATTTCCTGTATGAGATGATGCTCAATACTTCTTTAATCCTGCGGATCAAGACAGCTCAACCCAACTGAATGGGGAGTACAAATTGGGGTATTATCATTAAATAAAGAATCAAAATTAGCAAACTAATTGGCAATCATCCTCGATTAATTCTTATACTAATTTCATTAACATGTGAGGAGTATCGCCTGGTTAAAAATCCAACAGTTTATCATCACCCAGTGGCTGACACCTTTCTTCCAAACCAGCAGAGGAGAGCCCAAGGGCTGCGCAAAGGCACTTGGAGTCCAGCTTCAAGTAGTTGTCTGAGTTCCACTGCCACCTGGGCTTCCTCAACCTTGTTTTTTTATTAAGGTTGGGACCAGAAAGGGGAGGGTCCTAGTCTCCACATGATGTAGGACTCCTTTAATTCTCCAAAAGTTGTAGGTTGAGGCTGAAAATAGGTCTGAATACTTCTCCAACAATTCTTGCACTTTACAATGTTAGTCTTCAGAGAGATCATTCCCAATACTGGTGTCAACCAGGTCCACAGGCAGGGGCGTCTCCAATCCAAAGTCCCTTAGGCTTCCAAAATTACAGACTTTGTCAAAAGCTTATACTGGTAGGAGGCGTACACAGGCAGCGGGACTGTTTGGGCTTATTAACTTGGGTTTGTCAGTAAAGTTAGACAACAACACTGATATAGATCCAGAATAATCTGGATCTAGAATTCCCATCAGGTTAACACCTCTTTGGCGGACAGGTTGTCTAGGCCTCAGATTTCTAGCTGTTTCTATAGGGGATGTTAACAATGACCCAGGTGTTGGCAATGGCTTGGAACTTTGGAGGTATAGTGGTTGCCCTAGGTAAGTAGACAGGCATGCCTTCTTATTCATCAATAGCAGGGTGTCAATCGGACCTGAGAGCCCCTTACTTAATATTTGAGCCAATAGTTTTGGCTCTCATTCTCCGGTAGGCAGGCTTATGCCTTGACCTCTATCTTAGAGTCGTGGGAGGCTTTAAAAATTGGGGGACCTGATACCCTAGTAGGGACAGGAATTATCATCATAAAAGACTACTGTTGGGTAGTTTTAAAGAAAATGAGTTCTAAGAAGTAGGTCATAGCTGGGGTATCCAGCGCAAAGGTGGGTTATTTATAGAGAGCTTCCTAAATTAGATAGATAAAGAAGAATAGGCCCCTATAGACCAAGTACATTGCGGTAAGCCATGCTATACTCCATATAGTATGGCAAGTCCAGAGCAATCTTGATACGCTTTATTAACTTGGGCAATATAACATTCATGAGGGAGCCACTTGAACTATATCAAGGACTGTATCTTATGAACTCAAACTGCAACGCAGGTAACCATACTTCCTAACTGAGTAGATAGTGTGAGAAACATGGGAGCATCATTGGAAAAAGAGTAAGCAGAATTAATTATTTCATTAATGACAGGCACTGAAATTTCTTCTTCAGGCATAATAGCTCTAGGTTTTTTCATGATAATGGATGATTCTTGAGGCGTATAGGGATATCAGCATGGAGCGCCTCATCCTTCATGCTGACGGCCCTTTTTCTGCCTCCTTAGCAAGTCGTTTCCAGCAGGTCTTGGCGCTGTGTCTGAAACCATTGCAGTAGGTGCATTGAGGTTGAGTATTCTTCTGGCTTTTGACCACATGGACTTGAGGACAGTTTGAAAGACCCAAAGAGGTAGCCTTGGAGTGCAGAGTCAACGCAGAGATCTCGGTAAGCACTTCCTTGATTTCCCAGATTCATGTAAAGTCATTCTTTTGTAAATCATAGCATTTGAACCTCAGGGTAGGATCCCAACATGGAGATGACAGCAGTGATAGCGTCGTCCAAGGTAATATGATTAGTAACCAAAAGGTTGCATTTGGGCATAGAAACGGTTGGCAAACTCCAGAGGGCTCTCCCTTTATTCAGGCGGAAACTCATGAATGCTTGATTTTGATTGGCTAGGGTTTGATTGATTCCAAATTCTTGGATTAAGGCTGTATGGACCTGTTCCCAGGTGTACACTCCTTCAAATGGAGAGTCATCATTTCTCGATCAGTTCTGTTGAGGCAAGAGTGAATATGCTTCACTTTCAGCCATTTGGTGGCATCTCAATGGAACTCTTATATGCGTACAGGAAGGAGGCGATGCTTTCATGGAAAGGTGTGAAATTTCTTTTAAAACTAGGTTTAACGTTAGTTACAAAAAGGAGTGTAGATGGTGTCAGCGCCAGGGATGGGTGAAGGCTTGGAAATCTCAGTCTTCACATAGTTGGGGGAACCTGCTGGTCCTAACGTCATCTTAGTTCCTTAAGGTCCTCTTGGATATTTTCCCAGTTTCAGTTGAGAGAGGAAACGGAAGCCCTATTGATGACCTGCTCTTTTAGGGATTGAATGTCAGCACTTTAATGGCGAAGCTAACTCTTGAGGGTTGTTAAACGGGTCTCAAACCCTCAACAAGTTAGTTTGAGCTTAGAGAGACGGCTATTGGTAATCTTGGTGAAGGCGCTGAAGTCGTCCAGTTTTTCTGACAATGCCACAATGGAGACCATAGGGTTGAGGGGACTACGTCTACTCAGAGTTTGCATCCCTGAGCTACATTCTGAATTTGATCACATAAGGCAGTCAGAGCTGCTAACAAATCCTTTCTCCAAGGGTCGTCTGGGCCTCTAGGAATAGGTACCACAGGGCCTGAGGGCCCTTGAGGTCCACGGGGACCTTCAGGTCCTTTGGGGCCTTTGGGCCCTTTAGGCCCTTCAGGTCCTTTACTCCTGATGGTGTATTTGCAAGAGGACAGCTCCCAGTAGTGTTGTTGCAAGGTCTATACCAAATCTTCAACTTGGTGGAGGCGCTGATCTTAAGCAGCCTCGAGGAGTTGGACATTATGATGCAGCTGGTCCTCAAGGTAGCCAGAGATTCCGCTATCCAACACCATTATTTGGCCTCAGGCTTTATTGATTAATTGGCAGTCACTAATAATGGCCTCACAGTTATCATGGACAAAGGAGGAGGATGCTTTGTAAAAATTGATGACATTGGAGTTTAAGGTTTAGGTGAGTCACAGTTGTCAGGAGATTTCATGATGGTGCAACCATACTAACCATAAGAGGTGATGTATAGCCAGGTGAACAAAGTTCTGTTGTAGCGTCCAGTTCCCAGGGTAAAACTTCTGCTTGTAGCTTGGCAGAGGTATATAGGTCCCACATGGTAGAAGGTATGGAGGAGGTGCGGGAATGGCTGGAGTGGACACCCATGGAGCAAATGTCTTTTTTAGATGTTGAACTATAACGTTAAGGTTCTTGTACTGAATTTGATACTGATTATCATCAACTGAGGGCAGGAATAACTGGAATGTGGCCCAGAATTCTAGACTCTCAGGCTGTTTGGGCGGTATTTCATACTGCAAGGTACTAATTCATCAAGCAATGCTTCTCAACAAATCAGCAGATTGATTTTAGTGACTGCTAATATTCTCCGTTATTCGTGAGACATTTTGCACTTAGGACAGCTTGGAGCCCCTTTAGTGAACACCACTTCTCTTGGCGTAACGGTTCTCTTACCAGTCGCTGAAGTCCAAAAATGTGCTTGAAGCTGAGAATTAGTGGAGAGGTCAGAAAACTAAAATATGGAGGGAATATAGACTACTTTATTGTGTTAGAAAGTATAGATATTCCTTGGTGCGTGGGGATATGATGCCTCGGGACCTTTGCAGTCCTGTGAGATCAGGATCTTTTACTGCCTTCTGGATTGACTGCCTGGATAGTGCCCTCATTGTACTGCGCCGTACTCATGGCTGCAGCAGTGGGGGCAGCAAATCTCATGATTTGGGTTGTGGTCCAAGATTCCTGAAGGTGACTCCATTGATTCTTGTACGTGTGATGCTTTCTTATTGAAGTAAGTTTTGGTGCCTTCATTTAAGAACTGTTTGTGCTGGCAAAGAGTTGATAATTCGAGGCTCAATTTGGCTTTCTCGTCATCTTTGAAATTTTGTGTGCCAGTTAGGGCACTCAGTGCAGGCAACTTTGAGGGGTGAAACCCAGAGTACTGCTCCCACTGCACTGGGGCAGAGCGAACCTAAGCACAACAAATGTGGGCCAGACCGCGGGTGGGGTGGCTCACACCACCCCAAAACTGATATATTCTTCACTGTTTGGTATACCAGGTAGCAAAAACTACCCAGCCAGTTCAGAGTTATGCCTCCCAATTCTTACTAAGAGGAATGAGACCAGACTGACCCCCAAGTTGGACTTACTTGAGGAAAGAGGATTTTCATATCTTTCCATAGCTATTTCTAGCCGTCGCTTGACTATGGCCAGAGATCTTGTTTCCTGGATTCCTTCTGAAGGGAAGCAACGCTGGTTTCTGGTAAGCCATAGCCCATCCATCACCTACCCCCATATCATTCACCAGACCCTGAACCCCTCCTTGTCTGCAAGCAGACTTGGAGGAGCATACGCAGTCAGGATCTCTGACCATGCGAGATGACCAGAGGATAACTTACATCCTAGTTGGTATGCTTTATACCATAGGAGAACACTTCTCCACACGGCATCCTCTGCTGGACACTCTGTGAAAATGTGCTTTTCCATCTCCTCCCCTCCACACACCTTACAGGCATAAAGAAGGTCATTCTCCTTATGCTTACTCCACTTACGTAGAGTTGCCCCAGTGACCAAGATGTTGCTGCGGAATTTTAAGAAAAAGTTCTGAACTGGTATAGACCAGCATCCCTTAACCCTCCTCCCCTCAGGTCCATCAGGCCAAGTCACATTTTGCAGGTGATCCAGGGCAAGTATGTCAAGCAAAGCTCTCAGTCTTATAACTTCCAGAACCTGGCGGTTATGAAATATGAGAGGCAGACACCATCACCAAATCCCACCTTTATCCAGTCCCAAAGGACAAAGAGGCTTTCCCATATGGGTATCTCCAGCCTTCTCTTTCTCGCGGGAACACCTGCCAATCCTGCCCTCTACGACCTTCTGAACAGGCTTCCCCAGCCTCTAATGCAGCCAGAGAAGGATTTGCTTCCCTCCAGCAAGAAGGCAGCTCAGTTTCTTCCACAACATCCCATGCCTTTCTTACCAGCACCTTGGAGGCACTTTCAACTTTATTATCTGCTTCCACCCTAAGCACTCTCCAGCCATTGTCATCAAGGAGGTCCCCCCAGTGAACTGCCCCAATAAAGTGCTTGAAGGCCTTGCACAAAAAAGGTTCCATCTCCAGTCCTCAGGCTCCTCCCCAAAGGGGAATTGCTCAAATCCCTTTAATGGTCTACTTCCCACCCTCCAATATACCCTTCTTGCCTGCCCAAGCTCTAAAGTAATCTTTCCAGTAGCCGGATAAATTCCACGCGCTTGGAATAGCCACTTGATTGATGCCCAAGCTGACACCAAGATCCTTGTTTGTTCTGTCATTGCAAAACTTAGAAAGGTAATCCTCCACTATTGGAGCCCAACAGATGGACTTTCCCTCCCAAGAGACCCATGAGATCCACTTCAGCTGAAGTGCTTTGATTATAGTCCCGACATTAATCAGACTGATGCTACCCTTCTTCACCTCCTGACACACTTAGAGCAACTGGTTTTTGACGCCCGCCCTTACCAGATAAAATAGATAACCAAACTATGTATTCTTCTAATGGAAGATGTTGGCGGTGGAACAAACCTGGCAATTTACCATAGTCTGGAAAGAATGAAAGTGTACATGACAATAGCTTTTCCCAAATAGGAAATATCGAGCCATTTCAATTTCCAAGCCGCTTCTTTAAGGTCCGCTTCAATTTTAACCCAAGCTTTGCGCAGTGATGCCCGCACAGGGATGAGACACTAAGGTAAAGGAACTCCTCCCCTGTTGCCATCCAGGGGATTGAGCTCTTTGGTGCCTCAATCAACGTCACTGTTCTGCCGATGGGCCAAGCCCTGGATTTCAACACATTGACCTCTGCGTTGCTTGCATTCTGGTACATATTTGTGTAATTCATCACCACATTCTCCTCCTCCTCTAATGAACCGTAAATCCATGTATAATCCACAAAAATTGAATGGGAATACTCCTCACCGTTGATGAAAAGTTTCCTCTGGTCCAAATCTCAGAGAGCCACTGAAAGAGTTCACATTGCAAGAACAAAAAACAAGGGAGATAGAGGGTCTCCCTGACACACGCCTCTACAAAATTTAAAAGGGTGAGAGGACCCCATTGATATTGACAACAGATGAGGCTTCTCCATAAATCGCTTTGAGCAGCCTCAGCAAGCGCCCTTTAATTCAAACACTACTTAACACTTTCCAAAGGAACTCATGATTCACCAATAATATGCCTTCTCTTGATCAAGAAACAGTAGTCTCCCCCTTTAATCATACTGTTTACTTGCCCACTCTTCTATCAGGTGAAGCAGCATCAGATTGTCAGTAATTGAGCGTGCTGGGATAAACCCATTCTGCTCTTTCCCAACAACGTCCGCCACAACCCCCTTAGTCAATTATTTTAGGATCTTCATTAAGATCTTATAGTCAACGTTAAGCAGAGTCAAAGTGATAGTTCCTCATGAAAGAGGGATCGCCCCTTCTTATAAAACACCACCACCACGCCTTTTAAAAACGCTGGCTTAATTCAGAAGAGACTAGGAGTTGAATGTAGAGTTTTTTACAAGCATCTCAGACATTTCTGCCCAAACAACTTGTAGAGTTCAAGGATCAACCAATCCTCTCTGGGAGCCTTGTCATTCTTGCATTGTGGATGGCGTCTGACACCTCTGACTTGAAGATCTTTCTACATAGTTGCTGCTGAGTCTCCTTAGGCAGTACCCCCAGTCTTCTTTTGAGTACTTTGGATACCTCCAGGTCATTCTCTGAGGGGCCATAAAGGCCCTCATAGTAGGGCTTGGCCACTTCAGCCATGCAAGCTGCATCCTTCACCTCAACTCCCTCATCACAAAGTGACAAGATCCTTTCCGAGGTCTGAATGTCCTTATTGCCTTTCAGAGTAGAGCCACATTGCTATTAGATTCCTCATCTCATCTAAACTTCCTTTATATGAAGCGATCCATGAAGGCTCCCATTGATTTTACATACAATTTAGCCTTCGCATTGTAGGCAGATGCTCCATAACCACATCCTGCTTTCAGGTACTCTTGAAGCTCCTCTTCAAGGGTTCATACCTCGAACATAAGGCCCCTGGCTGCCTCCCAAAGATTTCACACGTTATCTTGAGATCAGCCTTCATTTGCAACCATTTTACTGGCGCATCTAGCTTTCCCACAATCTGCTTCTCCACCATCTCACCTTCTTCCTCATGATCTCCTGAAGTAGAGCCCACTTTAGGAGTTCAGGGTTCAGTCTCCATATCTCTTTCCTCTCAGAAGCAACCTGATGGTCACTGAACTGCAGTTCAAGGGGCCTGTAGTCTGAAGCACTTGGATCATGATTCCAAAGGATCAACTTGCAGCGAATGAGGAGAGGCTGGGGCAACAACACAAGGTCAATGCGGGAGAAATGATTCTCCTAAATGTGAGTCCACCCAGTCTCCCCCCTCCTCACCACGACCCACTCTCCACACATCCAGTAGACTGGTCAATTATTAAATCATCCAACTTGTGTGCTCCAGGATCAGAACGACAGTTGCCTGAAGCCCTAATCCTGTCATCTTTAAAGCAGACACAGTTAATGTCTCCCCCCATCACTACTGTCCCCCCAATGCTTTCCTCCTGGATCCTCAGTCCGATCTTCTGGAAGAAGGCCTTCTTTTCAGACCCAGAATTGGGTGCATAGACGCCAATAAACCAAATTGTTTCCCCCAAACAATGACATTAATGCCACTGCTCTTCCAGGAACCAATACCCTTTCTGTCCAGCACCTTAACCTTGTCCGCCCACCAGACCAAAATACTCCCTTTGTTTTCTTTCCTCCCTTTTTCCCTCCCCTAAGGCGAGTCCAAGTTTGGTTGATCCAAGTGAGAGTAAAATGATTGCTTTAAAGGAAACTGGTAGGCCCAGTCCTCTTCCACCTCAGGTTTGGACTTAGTCTCAGTGAGGAAGCCAATATCTATCCCATGTTGTTGCAATTGGAGTTTCACCCGCTGACGCTGCCTGAGGACATTCAGACCCCAAGCGTTAGCAAATTCAACCCTGATTGACATGGGTTTAAAACGGAAGAGTAAATTGGTATCAAAATCTGGGACGTTCCCATTCTCTTCCGCCTCAGCTGATTTAGCGGGACAACGGTTTTCCCTCCACTTTCCATTAATAGACTGTGCTGAGGGGTGGAGGCTGCTTAGTCACAGCAGCCTCCGGAATCTTGCCATTGTAAGGGTCCTCATAAGACCCTTCACTTCAGTTGGAAGCATCAGTTTAGAAGGCACAGGCCCACTATTACTATAAGGCAGCACCTCCCTCATCTCCGCCTCTTCCCCTACAGGCCTCACGCGCTCCAACCCTCCCACATCCAATGTGGTAGCACGCCTCTTCCTTGATTGATTAATGGGGAGAAATCTATCCATATCTGAGGCATGCTATTCAATGATGTCTTTTGCAGAACGGTATAAAACGCCGCTAAGCTCGATTTGGAGCCTAGCAGCTTCCCATGCCTTCTAAGTCCGCTTTTACTCCTTGTTAACCTTCCTGGCGCCTTTCAGCACCTTGGTCATCGCATCTGAACTGGTTTTTCCAGCCGCCCCCTCCTTTGCTTTGGCTGACAATTCAGCTAGCTTCTCCAATGCCTTCTGGAGATCCAACTTCTCTTTCTCTGAGGGCACCATTGCTGGCACCCCCTTGCTAGGCCTGTTAGGTTTAGTCACTGCCTCAGGAGGTTTAACCTAAAGACAAATTTCTCTAACGTGCCTTTTCTCATCACACAATAAGCACCTGTCCAGCGACACCACAGAGACACTCCATGTCCCCACAGTGACTTAATGAGGCAACTCCCCATATGACTTTGAACGTTAACTTTCAAAACCCAGTCCACAGAGAATATGGTAAACTTTTTTAAGATACCGTCCTTCTGCTTCAAGATCTTTACCAACTTGTTCCCATTGAAGGAGATCACTCTGCCAAAGCCTTTCAGCTGAGACATCATGACCCCTCTAGTGACAACAGGTGGTACGTCCCTCAGAATAAATCTTCCAATCTCAGTATCAATGTCAAAATGTATGTCCTTCTAAATCTTTGTGCTCAAAAAGGCAGCCAAAACCTGTTCCTTTTGAAGCTTAGGCTGGAAAGTAATAAGTTTCAACCCAGGAGCCAAACGCAAAATATGGATTAGGTCAAACCCGCACACCTCTATCATGTGGCCCATGAGCATCTCCTTAGACCACCTAGTCTTTAATTCCACAGCGTAAACCCTCTTGAGGCTCTACAACATTTTTATTAAATCTTTTGTGAGGCCGGAGTTCCCTTCTTCTAAAAAGCTTGGTTATGACCCCAAATACATCAGTGGCCACCACCGCAAAAGAGACTGGAGCCTTCTGTGCATAAGGGGCCACCCCCTGTTGATTTGTTAACGGAATTGTATCTCTGGTCTGTTTTTGTGACGAAGTTTGCTCTCCAGGACCTTTTATTGCGGGAACCATTGCATCCATTTCATGTCAGCCTGTCAATTTAGTACGTGAATGCTCTCACCTTTTGCTGCACCAGTGTAAGCCCACATAAGCTACTGGCCACTATCCAGGTTTCAGGCCGACTTAGAAAACTGCGGTAATTATTGTAGACAGGTGGGCTGAAGCCCAGAAAATCAGTATTTCCCCACCCTTTTCACTGAGACCTGATTTTGCAGCGCCCCGCCCCATAGGAAAGTATTATGACAGATGATATGCCCGACTCTTGCCTCCCCCTTCCTGGCCATATTACCACTCAAAGGAGAGTGGAAGCACAAGAAAGAACAGGTTGGATTACATTCATTAGCTTCCATCCCACACCTCTCCAGGCCACTACAGGACCCTTTCAAAGTGCCTCTCTGTGTTCTGGTGTTAGCTACTCACCCATGTTTCCACAGGATTTTCTCAGTCATGCCTCAAGAAGGTACCAGCTTACCCTACCTAGCTCCCAATTTCTCGTCATCTTAAATCTCTGACAAGTACATTCCATAATGCAGTAAACATGTACCTCTGTTCTACTGCCAGTGGAAAAATTCTTTAGTAATGAATGTTACCTCTGGAGTTTTGTCTATCCCACCATACATCACCTCCTATAAATAGTCTAATTGCACAACCCCAAAGTCTCCTGACAACTAAGGCTTACACAAACCCTACACTACAATATTATCAATTTCTATGACATGGCCTCCAACTTTATGCATGACAATCGGGAAGCCATTATATATAAGTTTCACTTAATTAATGAAGCTTGAAATCAACTTGTGTTGGATAGCGGAATCTTGGGTTATCTCAAGGACCAGCTTCATCAGAATGCTCAGCTCTTAAATCTGCCTGAAATCAATGCTTAACCAAGTTTAGACCTTGTGAAGACCATCCAACAGTACTATCAGGAGTTAGCCTCTAGAGACATCACCTCCAGAAGTGAAGGGCCTGAGGGGCCCCAAGGACTAATAGGTTCAGAAGCCCTGAAGGCCCTGAAGGTCCTGAAAATCCCCATGGGCCTCAAGGGCCCTCTGGTTCCGCAGCGTCCCCTCCTGGTGATCCAAACGACTTTTGGAAAAGGACGTTTTGGTAGCCCTTGCCGCCTTACAGGATCAAATATGCAGTGTGGCTCAGGGGTGCAAGCTCTTAATTTCTGAAGTCCTCTCAGCCCATGGGTCTCAATTGAGGCCCTGTCAATTAGATGAAATATTTAGCATTTTCACCAAACTCACCAATAATTGCATCTCACAAAATGAGCAACCCTGTTAGTTTTATACATGCTTGAATAATTAAGATAGCCAGATTCTTCTTCAACGCGCCAAAATTCAAGCATTTATGAATCAGGTTGCTCACAAAGCCACCATTATTTCCCTAAACTGAAACTGTGATATTGTATAAGAGAATCTCGTTGGTTTGTTATGCTGACTGAATCAACTGGCCCCTCATGACTATGTAGAAACTGAGATTTCTGAGCCAACACTGATTTATGGTGTCAATGCCCTTTCCACCCCTGTTGTGACTGACTCTTAACCTAGTTTTAAGAGGAAGTTTACCTCCAGCAAGGAAAGCATTGCCTTATTCTATACGTTTTTGAGAGTTCCATGGTAAAGGCTACCAACTGAACAAAGGTAAATTATATCCACTCCTATCTTAACAGTACTGCTCTGGAGATTATGACTCCCCATCTAAAGGAATGCTAAACCTGGGAACCAGTTCATACCTCCATGATACAGGAAACTGGAAGCAACTTAACCCTGGATAATCAAAAGCAGGCGTTCATGGGTATAAGTTTAAACAAAGCAGAAAGCCCTGTGAAGTTTGCCAGCCAATTCTACGCCCAATCACAGCCCTTAGTAACAACTAACCGCATTACCTTGGACGACGCCATAACTGCAGTCATTTCCACACTGGAGTCTTATGTCGAGGTTCAAATGCATATAATTGGCATAAGAATGGGTTTACTGCATTCATGACATTAAGGAGGCGCTTAACGAGTTACCAGCATCCCAAGTCTACCGCATTCATTCCCTTAAGCCGTCCTCAGGTCTGAATTGTTAAAACCTATAGAATCCTTGACCTCAATGCTCTTACGGCAATGGGTTCTACCACAGCGACAAGACTCGTTGGAAAGGAATTGCTGAGGAAGTGGTAATTTGCCATCAGCATAAAGGACGAAACACTTTATGCTGACATCCCTGTACTGCTTAAGAACCATCATTGAACTCCAATGAGCCTGGAGTTGCCATACTAAAAGAAGTCTCAGTATCCATCAATATTAAAACCTGATACTGCTTTCTCTTCTTCTTTTGAATCTCTTATGTTTTTCACACTACCTCTGCAGTTTGAAATTTTGTTTACCCGCATCACCATTTTGATTCTATAAAATACCAGTCCATGATATTTTCAACAGTGGTATCCCAGTGAATGTCATTTCATCAAAATGATGAAACGCATTAAAATTACTCCAGACTTGCTGCATTAGATGGAATATGGCATGGCTAGTCCCCAGTGTACTCATTACATTGGGGGCATATTCTTCCTTACCCATTTACTTTTAGGCGCTACCCATGAATACTCCTGCCATTGAAATAGATAACCCAAGCTATGACCTTCTTGAGGCTCAATTTTTCTGAGATATTTTGCCATAATGCATAGGTACTTATCCCTGCAGGGACATTGTGTCCCATTTTTTTAAAAACTCATGCGACATCAAAATTGAGGTCAAATCTTGGGCTTGCTTATTAGAGAGTGAAAGACAATTTGACTCTCTCAAGTATCATGTAAGGAGCTCTCATGAAAAGATATCACCTCCTGCAGTCAATGGCCAAGAAGGCATGCAAACTACCTGCCAAATATGAACACTTTAATGTCAAAGTCCCAGGCTATTGTTGACACCCAGGTTCATGTCAAAATTGCCTCTGGATACTTGCTGTAGATCTGGGACCTGTACAACTCATCTGTCAGGAGGTCCTAAAATGTCCAGAAATTTAAGCCCCGCCTATGCTGGATAAATATTGGTGCTTCTGGATAAACTCACTGACAAATTTATGATAGTGGTCCCTAATAACCTAGCTGCTTCTTTTCTTCCTCCTTCCTATAGAGTCCATTGATAAAGTCCACAACTTTGGAAGTTTACAGGATCTTGGGTTAGAACACCTCCGTTAGTAGCTCTAGTTGACAGCTACAATGGGCAAGAGCTCACTAGTGAGCAACAGAGTCAGGTTAATAAATTATCATAGTAATACTTGACCTCTTCTCATCCTTTACCTACAATTTAGAAAGAATGGCGTTTTGCATCACTTGGAGACTGGGGAAGCTACCGCTATTTGGTCCCATCCTTATTAAAAAAGTAAAGTTGAAGAAGCTCAAGTTGGCTGTTGAGCTCAAGTAACTACTTGAAGCTGGGCTATTGAAGCCTTCACATAGCCCTTGGGCCTCTCCTCACTTGTTGATTCAGAAGATGGATGGCAGCTATTACGTAATGATGGACTATCATCATATATACTAGATTACTAAAAAGGACAGTTACCCCTTGCCCAGTTTGATGACTTTCTCCGCTTGCTTGCAAGATTGCAATATCTTTCCACTATGGATCTCACTAGAAGATATTGGAAAGTAGATCTCGCCCCCAAAAATCAGCCCAAATGTGCACTTATAGTCAACAAGGGTCTATTTAGGCTAATGAGGTTGCCTCAAGGCCTTTGCATTGCGCAGGCCACTTTTTAACGTGCCATTGATGTAATATTAAGGGACTTGAATTTATCCTTTGTCCTCATGTACCTCAATGATATCATTGTCTTTTCACAAACCTTCCATGGTCATTTATAACACCTCCAGAAAGTCTTTAACATATTAGGAAGGAGTCTAAAAATTAAGCCTTTGAATTGCTTTTTTTCCAATCAGAAATGGAGTTTCTCAGACACCAGTTCTTAAAAGACAGTAACCAACCCATCCCAGAGAAAGTCAACACCATTAAGAAGATGTCGCACCCTCAGAGCCTCAGGGATATTCAAACATTCCTGGGCATGGTGGGCTATTATCATCAATATATTCCTCAGTTTGCTGAATTGGATGAACCCCTGGTCTATATCCTACAGAAGAATGTGCCCTTTGAGTGTCAGCCTGACAGGAACAAGAATTTAATGCATTGTGCACCACTCCTTGTTATAACTCTATTTTAGTCCATGAGAATTTTGACTGACCCTTTTTGCTATTCGTGGATGATAGTGATGTCATCTTCAAGGCCATTTTTGCTTAGCACGATGAGGATCAGGTCAATCATTTGGTGGCTTACTTCTGAAAGACCTTGACCAAGGTTAGATGGAATTCTAACATTACTGAGCGCGAATGCCTAGCCGTTTTGTTGGCAATCAAAAAGTTTTGGTTTTACCTAAATGGCAAGCATTTCACCATTATTAATGATCAGACATCGCTCCAATGGCTGTAGCACATGATGACCCAGATGGCTGGTTACCCAGATGGGCTCTAAGGCTGCAGAATTATGATTTCACTATAGTCCATCGCATAGGAGCGATTCACTAGAACGCCTTTGGTCTCTTAGGATGCTGGTACTGGCTGCTTTGACCAATAAAGAGGACCGACTATATGACCTAATTGGCCATCCCAAACAATGGGATTTAAAGTTCCAGAGATTTAAGTTGAGCTCAAAAAATGTCTCAAAATACCCAGATTAAGTAAGGAATGCTTTATAAGAAAGTCAATAAGAAATGGCTCCCTTACACCCGCCCTTCCTCTCAAACTGATGTTATCCTAGAAGGGCATATGACCATGGGACACAAGAAGTGAAGAAGACTCATTAATGGCTAAAGAAATGATGCTATTGGGAGAAAACAGCTGAGACCATCCAAGAAGTTCTAGAGGCTTGTATGTCTTGACATTCCCAAAATTGGGCCAGCACCAATATCAACACTCAGTCATGGCCCCGTCAGGTCCCTTTTAGTGTCACTATCATTGATGTGATTGACCCTTTACCCATCGCGTTGCATGTCCATAAGTATATCCTCTTATCCATGGACCATATGACAAGATGAGTGAAGAGATTTAAGTCCCCTCTGCCACCTCAAAATCTACTGCCTTATTCCTTATTTAATCCGTTTTCAACCAGCATAGATGCCCACAAATTTTACTTTTGGACAATGGGCTAAAATTCACCTCGCAGGTAGTCCAAAAATTAACTTTGCTTTTTTGTAATTAGATAAACGTTACACCGCCCCTTACAACCCTTCAACTAATAAGATAGTGTAACCTGCTGGTTAACCCTTATTTTGATCCTACAAAAGATATCTGCCTCTGATCCTACTCACTGGAACCATTATTTACTCAGAACCTTACTTGATTACCAAATAAGATTCCATCTAAATTATGAGATGTCCTCCTTATCGCTCTATATGGGCGTGCTCCCTAATTACCAAGTAGTGTTTAACCCCTGCTTGATACCTCCATATCTGAGAGCTCAGATTTAACTATGATGGCCTTATCTGATGAAATTGCCCAGCCCTAAGACCTAGCCACCAAAGGCATTGTCACCACCACAAAAAAAACTTCATTATTTAATGTTGCTGACCCACCTTACCAATTTTCAACTAGGTGACCTCATTCTCTTCTATCACCATTGACCTGGAGGACAATAGTAAAAGCATAATGTTCTTTGCTCTGGACCTTATAAGTTCATTCAAAAGTTAAACTCTGAGTACTCTATTGTTAAAGTCATTTTGGGGAAAGTGGTGAACTGAGTACATGGCCAACTATTTTGGTCCTATACCCCTTATGACAGGAGCTTGAGGGGGTTGTAAGAAGTTGAGACATTGATTGAGTTTAAGTCCCTACTCCCAAATTGAGCCTCTCCAAGTCAACTCTTGAGCCAGAGTGAGTAAAACCTGTCTCTGAAGGCACCAATATGAGTTTCAATCAAGAAACATCACGCGCTGAGAAGTGATGGAGATGCCTTCAGGAATTTCATTCACATTTCCTGAACCTTAAGAGGGTCGATCACCACCATTGCATTCATGAGGATGACGCATAACAATGAGGACGCCAGCCAGGCGATTATTCTGGAAGGCTGTGAAAGATCTTGATCATACAGGGCCATGAAGGTCCCCCAGGCACCACATCCCCACACATCTTATAAATATTTACACTTTTTAACTCAATAAAATAGTCTATTTCGCCCCATTTTTGTTTTATCAACCTCTCCACTAGTTTACAGCTTTGAGACCATTTTTTGAACTCCAGCTACATTCAAGAGAACCACATGCTGACAACAGAATTTGGCTTATTTTTGAAAAGTTTGTTTTCTGAAAGGGGAAATCTTTTCAGCTTGTATTAATTTTTATTAGTTGCTTTTTAGTATTGCAAAACTCCCCCTTATATTGATATCAAAGCTGAGAAATGCCTTTTCTTTCCTCAGATATTAAGAAATTTTTATATGGAGTTTTTGGTACTTTTGCCTTTGTCTTCTGTTTTTTAGGACTTTTCTTATTATCAAACTGTGGTTAAAACCTATATCAATGACTAGACTCAGTTTATGGTTCTGGTCCAACCCTCATGTTGTGTGCAGAACCAACAACTACGCCTTGACCTAATCTGCCAAGTCTGCCATGTCTCAATTCGCCCATCTCTTCTGTAGTTCTTATCCAAACTCCCTTAACTCTCAGGGGCTTCTTTCCTTGATGATTTGTATCAGTTTGCTTTCATTTTTAAAAACTTTTTATATGGAAGCACACTGGGGATAACCTGGGATTTGCATCTTGTTGATTGGATACTTTGCCTTTTTTGGCACCACTTTCTTAGCGCTTTACCTTCTGCAACCTCCTGCGCTCCATTTTCCATGACAGCTACCACCTAAATTTCTGGGTGTGAGCTTAGTTTATACCTCAGATTATACCCATAGTTTGCAAAGAAGGGTGAGAACTCAGTCAAAGAGTGCTTTAAGTTAATATATGAAAACCATAGCTTAGGTATGTGCGACTCCCAGTTAATTTGTCATGCATTGTGTAGCTTTTTAAGAACTGTTCCAAACCCTGGTTCGCCTTCTATATCTGTATATTGGACTGAGAGTGAATATAAAGTTCAGTGACAAGATTTGATATGAAGTAGGGGGAAAAAGCCTACCATAAATGTGCTGCACACTGGGGGCTCAAATCAATCACTGTTTTCTTATGGAGTCTATGTAAGCATAATTTCAGTCAATGAACATCTTAACCACTATACTGATGTGATCTTTGTTGAAAATGGATAAATTAGGTTATTTTTGTAATGCGATCAACCATTATTATCTTTAAATACTAGTTTTGGGATGGAAGAAGCTTCACAATAATCTCTACTAAAACTGACGTTAATAACCTTCAGCTTCCTGTTATGGATTAGTCATTATAATTGCCTTCCAATTGATGGCTTTGAACAGCGGTAAGTGAGGCAGGTCTTAGAGTAATTTTCTAAATCAATGAGGAGGTTTTTCAACAGTAAGTACGTCTGATAAGGTCATCAGTTGTGTCCTTCCAGGGTGAACTACTACAGAGATGTCATGGTACTTGTGAATAATTTCTTCTCTGAAGTGTCCTGGGGCATCCACCACTTCCCTCAATGAAGTATAACGCCTTCAATGTCATGATAACCTCGTCAGATGGTTCTTCATTCTTGGCATAAGCTTTCATAAAGGGTTTCAAACTCAATGAAAAGAGGATGTAGTAAACAAATATAGGAAAAGAGCTTTTATTCCTTTGGATCATCATATAAGGTAAGGATTCACGGGATAAACTTCTCTGGATTAGTCACTACTTGTTCCATAGAAATATGGACATGACTGATGTGAGCATCCAATAGGGATGCACTTGATAAGTAATACAGTTTTTATTAAAGCATTACATGAATGTTATAACTGCCTTTCACAAAATCATACTAAAAGCTAAACATAAAAAGCGTCTCAGGCTAGTGGGACTGATGCAATGTCAACTTTTGTGGGGATTGGTAGTAGAAGAGTGAACATTGATCTGTATAGATCTGAATGGCCACTGAAACTACGGAAGTGGCGCTGTGAGTACTTTATATTCATCACCTCCATCAACAACTTAATAAATATAGCATAGCTTAGTCAAATGAAGGTTTTTTCTAAAAAAACCACTGGCCGTTCCAGACCATCATCCCCTGCTTGCAGCAGGTACGCTTTTCATATAATAGTTGAGGCGTCAGTTGCCACAATAAAAAGCATTGTGGGGTCTGCGAGAACCAGGACTGTGATAAACAACACAATGTACTTCACAGCTTAAATGCAGCATCACACAAAGACGTCTAAATTAGACTCTTCTTTCCAGAGGCGAAGTAAAGTGGTGTGGCTACCTTTTATAATTGTGGGTTTGGCATTTTAGGAAGTTAAGTGCTAAGGAAGCTCATCATCTTTGACGAGGATGTGGGAGTGTCATAGTAATGAATAGCAGCTTCTTTGTTTTGAAAACTTATGTTACCCTTATTAAAGATGCTGTTCCATAAGAAACTGGCTTGAGACTGGAGGAACTTATATTAATTGCTTAGATTTTGAGATTTCCTTGATAACAAAGTTACATCACCGCTGTAAGATGTTGATCGTGAGGTCAATATCTAGGGAAAAAATAAATTCATCCATATAAGCAATGAAATACACCCCAACAAGGTCCTCAAGAACGGAGTTAATAGAGCTCTGAAACATGCAGTAGCATTTTCACTCCAAATGGCATTACGCACTATTAGAGTATGCCTTCCTTAGTTTGAAACGCTGTACCCACCCTGATTTTATTTAACAAAATCTGGTTGAAGGCGTTAAGGCATTCTAGATTTCTAAAAATCTCCTTTTCAACATAACTTTCAATTTGCTATTCAAGAGATATGGGGTATATGTCTGTCACTCTTACAATGTTTAGGTTGCCTTAATCCAGCAAGTGTGTAGGAACAAGTTGACGTTTCAGAAAATTAAATGAATAGTCAAATTGTGGTGGATCTCTTTAAGATCTTTCCCTTGATAAGCATATCTATGACCCACTTATACAAGGCGGCCTCCTCTTTTTGTACAAGAATAAATAGAAAAATTGGATTTTAATTAAGACCTCTTTGATTTCACTCAAGGTCAAAGCTGGTATGGGCGGGAAAATGGGGCTTTGTGGCTGAAGAGGTCTGCATAGTACTTAATATATTTTGGAGATTGAGAGTGGAATATACATCACATTGTTTTTTAAGTGATCCAACCCTAGGACAGGAGATGGGCGCCATTATAGTAATTTATAAGAGAGGTGGTTATTATAGGGTGGGTTGTCTTCCACAATTTCTACTTTGGTGGCTAAAAACATGTTCATAAAGTTGAGTTCACAGGTTACACTTGCGCCATCACTCAGCCCCTATAATGAAGGGTGTAATAGGTGGTTGATGGAATTAAAATTTTCTATGAATAGCCATCACCATAATGAAAAGTATTGAAGATTGGACCTCATAAGTGATGATGCTTTAGATTTTTACACCACTGAACCCCCTTTAATAATGGGTAGTTGAGTTTTTTGGTAACTCCAAGCTTATAAAATTTAGAGATACTCCTGTTCTGACCAAGACAGATGCTTCTTACCTCCTTTTGGAGTAGGAAACAAGGATAAGAACAACAAGTAACCCATTAAAGATCTATTAAAATTGGATATAAGGGGGGAGACTTGCACTCTGCACCTCTTACTTTTTGTTCATCAGAGTGGAAGCAGACTAGAAACGGAGATGGTGTTGGGATTTTTACCCAAATTTCCAGCCATATTGCTTAACATGGATTACTTGGGGATAATTCCCTATAGCGAGTGAATTGGATATCAGTTGACCCCAAATTTAGGGTAATAATGTTTGGAGATTTTAGTTAAATTTGCATGGTTTATATCTAATGGATCAATCTGGGTGAATGCTTAAGATCTCTTCAGGCAGAATTGCTAACTAAATGGGGAATCTGATAATTGATCAATGATTAACTATCAGGTGTACCAATTGGGATTGGTTGGTGTTGAAAATTTTACATTCTCAATACTAGGTGACTCCATTAGTGTGCCAGGCCAAACAGTATGAAGACTGCTGGCCCTTTCTTTTTCACCATCATTGGTGACCTTTCCTTAAAGGGCTGCAGGCAACTCCCCAAACCAGCTGGACATCAACTTCACCTTAGCAGATTTGTCCCTCTTGGTGTGCACCAGTAGTTCACCCCCATCCTGGGCAGTCTGACCCCTTGCTCCTTCACCTCATGGCTAATCCCAACTTGTCCATCTCTGGCTCAACTGATTAATCTTGTTCCCACAGTTGATCTGTTATCTGGGTTGGGAGTTGGTTGCACCGACCACCCCAGGTGTTTTAACCCAGCACCTAACAACTGGGGATCTTGAGTCCCACTTTTACAAGTTAAGCTAACTACTGTTAACTAAAAACTTAATAAAGATGGGAATACAGAAGATATTTTTATTAGGAGGGACATCAAACTATTTATAGGCATTACTTGCCTGTCCACGTCATTGGCATTCATTGCCAGCATCATCAGCACTCTCAATGGAGATTTTCCCTGATTAACATTCATCAGCACTCTCACTGATGATTCTACCTGATCAGCATTTGTCAGCACTCTCACTGGCAATACTCGTCATCATCAAATGTCCATGATTATGTCAATCCTTGTTTCGTCATAATCTGAATTAATTAAATGTATTGACATCCTCAGCATAAGTCGCTGGTGTCAAAATTTTCTGAAAACTATCAGGATCAACTCCTGATATTTTTTGATGTCAAATTTAAGTAATTTGTCATCTTAATTGTCAATAATAAATATCTAAATATCCTCTGCCTCAGTCGCCAGTGTTGAGACCTACCAATTTTTATCAGCATAATGCCTGATAATTTCTTGATCCTGCAGATCAAGAAAGCTCAACCCAACCAAATGGGAGCACAAATTGAAGTATTATTTTTAAATAATGAATCAAAATTAGCCAATTAATTGGCAATTATCCCTGATCAATTATTATACTAATTTCATTAATATGTGAGGGATATCGCCTGGTTAAAAATCTGACAGTTGGGTTTCATCACTAACTGATTGGGAATTTAAGGAGCGATTTGTGAGGCGAGTGATGCTGTCCAACTAGTGAATTGATCAGTTGGTTCACGAACTGCCATAATGGGTATCAAGTCACATTACCTAAGCAGATCACTTGCAAAATATGGTTGGTTTGCTGGGATCAAGTAGAAAACGTTAGGGACACGTTTTCTAACTCTTTCCATTTTAGGTCTCAAGGATGCCCAATGAATGTATCCTAACCAGGATGGTGAAGACTATCACTGATGAGATGACAAAAAGTGTAATTCAATGGCAATGGCTGCTGTTTAAAGGCTAAGGAGCCAACTGAGAGTTGAGTGCCAAACTCTCTATAAATTCCCCTTAATATTCACATAATAAAAAACAGACTTTAGAGAATTCATTATAAGTTTTAGTTCTAACCATCTTAAGGAAATTAATGCTGTGTGTTTTAACTGGGGACTCTTATATAGGATGAAGATTGAGGATCCTAGGAAGAGATTCTGAGCTGAGATGGGAATTGCTGCCAACTTCATGTCACCAGAGAGAGGCCATATACTAGGGATCTGAGCGTGGATTATGTTAGGCGGTGTAAAAATTTATAAGTTTCTGATTATTCTCAGTTAATAACCCCTATAAATATATTAACTGCACAGGTTTGTATTTTGTGTAATTCTCCACATTGTGTGATAGTAGTTGATATAATTGTTGATAATAGTATGGCAACTACTATCCATAGTTGAATTGAAGTATTAGATTTTGGTCCAACGCTCGGCCAGTATTTCCTCTTGAAATACATATGGTGTCCTGAATCAGGATTTGTTCCCTTGTACCTCCTAACTCAATCTATGCTCAGATACCTGTTTATGGTTTCTCTTGTTTGACACACTGTCAGCAGCAATCCCTGATTTGATTCAGCTTCTCTCTGGATCCCCACTCAGATCCTTACTCTTTATCTTAGTGAGTCTACCAATTATTGCACTAAGCAATAATATCCTGAGAAAGAATAAAATGTGGAAACGGATTATGATAAAGTTTTACTAAGATAATACTATAGTCAAAGTGATCTGGTAATTTATAATCTTAATTAATTTATTCTTTAGGGAATTTATAGTGGGGAATTCGGCTAATCCTTGGTTGGCACCTCATTGATGAAATGGCAGCTTTTGCAATTGAATCACCCATCCTTGTTTCAATATTAATGGTCTTCCCCATCCTGTCTAGGATTTTGTTATTGGACATCCTTGAGACCTAAATCAGAGAGTCAGAAAACGTGTACCTAACGTTTTCCTCTTGATTCAAGTGAACCAACCATATTTGACAAGTGACCTGCTTAGGTAATGAAGATTGTTACCCATTATGGCAGGTTGCAAACCTCTGATCAATTTGGTAGTTGCAGGTTGCATCACTCGCCTCACAACTTACTCCTTAAATTCCCAATTGGTCGGTGATGAAACCTGAATGATCCCAATTGGTACACCTGATAGTTAATCAAATATCAGATGCCCCTATTTTGTCAGCAACTCTGCCCAATGATATTTTAAGCACTTATACAAATCTATCCCTAATGGATCTGACCAGGTGAATAACCTAAAGTCCCCCAAACATAGTTACCCTGAAATCAGGATCAACTGATATCCAATTCACTTCTCATTAGAGAATTTTCCCCTAGTAACACCAGGTAATCTAGCAGGCTGAGAATAGGGCAATAATCCTAACACATCCACCCTCTTGCCTAGATTTCCAGCGAGAATAGAATCGGGGCAGGAGAACACCGCTTCAGACACTTGGTCAAATACTTCATTTGTTCAAGCGGAGTATGATCATCAGTACTCAACAATGCTCAAGATGACCTTCGGCATGTGGCTCTCTTCCTCTTCCTCCTTGCTACCATCTACTCAGAGCTCGGTCCCCATGACCTTCTTTTGTGCTGGGCTGATCAATTTACTAATGATGATATTAATCTTGGGATCCAGTTTTCCCCCCATCAGGGCATATGACCCACTGTCATATTCAGGATTCTTGGTCTGGAATCCTCAATTTCCTGATTTTCTCCTCATCCTCACTAGGAGATTCTTGCCATTGATGTTTGTTTTACAGCCCAATTAAGAATGCTCATTTATGTTTGCTCTTGTTATTTTCCCATAATAACCTCTTGGCTCATATCAATCTTAATCCTTCTCTGGAGATCTTATCCCATTAATTTTGAAAATAATTTCTCCAAAATTGGAGCTTAATTGATTCCAGAGTGCATAATGCTGACTATCATATAAGTCTGACCTCCCCCCTCTCATCCAGCTCATATGTCAAATTCCAAGTCGCGGTACCAACAGCTGCTCAATAGTTTGTCTGATCAAGATCTTCAGCTCTTCCAGCAGTTAAGTTAATATGAGCAATGGAACCTTTTCTATGGTCCTTCCAGGGTTCATACTCCTAGTAAAGTACCAGTAGCTAGCCCTTCTGTGGAATTACTGGAAACAGTAACCAACCCTGAAGAACCAGGTTAGCGATTGTCTCAAACAAATCGCAATCAATAATTCCTCTGTCGTCAATTTCAGAGTTAGATTTAGAGACTCTCCTAGACATGGCTCCTTTTGAAGATACTCTTAACATCATCATCAAACATCCTGAAGCAATGCCCTTCGCTCTCAATTGTTCATTCCTCACCAGATCAGACTTGCTTCCAGAGTTCCTCTTCCAACTTGGTCAATATTATAAGCCAGCTGTCTTGGCCACTGAACTAACCATCAGCAACAGCGTACATTTTAAACTCCCCTATGCAGAATTAAGGGCCTAAGTCACCAAGGGTTTTTCCATAGCTCTGAATGCTTCTGATCTTGAAAACATCCTAGATCAGGATATCGCAGCCTATGTTCTTTGCTTTGATGGCTAAGTTCTTTAAAGTTGGGACATGTAGTTCCAGCCTCCCCTGGCTTCCATTGCTCTTTCTACTTTATCTTCTAAGAAGCTCATAGTTTTCAATTGTAGAATGCCATTCGCTCCTTGCATGACTATCTCATTTCTGGAACATCACATTGGTATCTTCCACTGATGGCTTTGATAGGTGGCATGATTTGGCAACTTCCATCTAGTATCCCTTGCTCATTGCTGGCCTATATGTCTGATGTTCTTGATGAAGCCCATGGCAAGTGCTCAATACCAATCTTCCAGCTCTAGTTCCATATTGGGATTACTCAGGGTAATTTGCTGACTGCCTCTTCTTATACTGTTGCTTCCCTCCCTGTTCCAGGGTATCACATTTGGCTTCTTCCGACATTTCAATTTCCCTTCCCCTAGTTGCTTTCTCACAGGGATCTGCGTCCGCTCAATGAACTTGGTTTCATGCAGGTCTAGCCCACGCTAGCATCTGATCTCACATAGATATCAATGGGTCTTTTACTCTTGCTGCGATCCATCTTACCTCACAAGAGGCGACATAGGTGGAATCATCCCTAAATTTAGGATAACCAATAAAAAATAAAAGTTATAAAAGTATATAAGTTTTTCTATGCATTTTTTAATAAGATTTTTTTCCAATATTTTTATAGTTCTTTTATTTTTTTCTTCTTTTTTCCATGGGACTTGACCTTTTTTGGTTCTGCGGTTTATCTTTTTATTTTATTCCCCAAAACGGATCCTAGGTATATTTAAACCTACCAGTTTTCTATGGTTTAGAGGTCTTACATTTTTAGACTTAACCATTTAGTTTGGTTCAGCGGTCCTTTTTTCAGACTTTACCAAATCATTAGGGCATAATCAATTTAATGGTTCAATGGTCCTTTGGGAACTCTTTCTTATTATTTTTTCCTTGATACATCTCTTTAAATACTTAGCATGGACTCAATTTACTATCCTTTTAACCAAGAGGTTCATGATGGAGTAGGCGTCCATCGCCATCTTGGGGAATAATATTGAACGGACCAAACCACAATGCATCCAATTTGTTTCTTCTTCTGAAACTATGCATATTGCAATAGGCAACTCTTTCGCCTATTTGGTATTCTGATAAGGCCGGTCAGTTCTTATCATCTGTTGTTTTTGCTTGTATCCTTTTCTTCAAAGTAGTATCAAATGTTTGTGATTGCATTTCAATCAGGATATTCGTCAATTGGTTCAAGTACTGCTTGGCACTCATCCCCAATGTTGGTTCCACCACCAAATATAAAATTGGCGGCAACGCGGCCTTCCTCCCATATAGCAACTCAAACAGCGTTTTTCCCACAACCGTATGATGACTAATATTATAGGTAAACATCACCAAACTCAGGTATGTTCCCCACGCAGAAGTTTTTCCTGCAACAAGCTTCCTCAGCGTCATGGCCAGCGTCCCAGTAACTCGTTCCACCAGTCCGTTTGTCTCTAGCTGGTAGGGTACAGACATGACTCCTCAGATCCTTATTATATTCATTTAATTGCAAGATCACATGAGATATGAAATTTGTCTCATTATCACTCAGAAGGACCTGTGGGCATCCATGTCAGTATACTACTCATTCTAGGATGAACCTCT
>JAKSZP010005723.1:0-73190 GCA_022478985.1 Massospora cicadina | reverse complement strand
CCCCAAGGCTGGTCATGAAAAGGCAACTCTTATCCTTAAGGATGTGACTTCATTTCTGAGGTCGATGCATTCTTTCAAAACAATATTTTTAGCCATTATGAAATTAATGTCTACAGTTAAGCTCTCCATTTTTGAGCTTGATGATATTACTTAGTTTCCTAACTCCAATTTTTCCTAAGAGAGTTCAGAAAATTTGATATGTAACTCTGAAATACTGACCAAACTTTTGAGAATTCATCCATGATTGGCTCCTCTTTAACCCTATCTGGGATGGAAGGCAATTGATCAAAATAAGAAAAAGTTTTTATAAAACAGCCAATCTGGTTCAGACATAATAGTGTAATTAAACATGCTCTGTCAGTACAGCTCAATGATTTCTTTTAGACGAAATGAATTGTTAAGTCAGAATTTCCTAACTGGGAAGATAAGTAAGATGTGCTTCCAGCATGTGACAGGAGCAGTTAACTTCACATGCCCATTCTTGTGTTAAAACATTCTATGATAGGACTTCTGCTGCCACATTGGGACTCCAAAATTTAGTTGCTCTTTAAGAGTATCAAGCCTGTTGTGTGCTATATTTGCATTTCTTGTATTGGCCACAATGGCCTTACTGGACTTCAGTAAAATAAACTTAGTTTCTCCATTAATTTGGATCAGGTACATCTTTCCTATTTCTGCACGGGTTATATTTCCATTACCTCAAAGTTCTGTTTTCTATAATCCTCTAAGTATGTTTGATAGATGGATGGACGAAGCCAACCAGAAATCTCTTGTTGTATTACTGAAAGTAAAGCGTATGGCTAGGAATGACATAGTTGCTTCATGGTATTTCAGGCACATTTTCATCTTAAAGCCTAATATTTTAGGTAATAGAACATGAAAAAGGTTGAATAAATTTGTGAAGCTCTAATACTATATCCGTGGAATAGTGTAATTATAATTAAAGCACAATCTTCAATGAAATTTATTTTGGGTTTGATGAAGATACAGAAAATAAAACCTTTGTTGATAGGTCTAAGGAGTATGAGATAATCTTCTTAAAGTCTGGGCGGGTGATAATAAAATATTCAGTGATCTCTTTATCAATTGTCTCCATTAAATATCGCTATACTTTCTGATAAATATTTTTTTGGGTATGGTCTTGTGTATCTATACTAAGTAGTGTTGTAAGAAATTTGATTGAGCACTAGTTTGTTAGTTTTTAAACGATGATTTGAATTGAACAAATTAACAGGGAAGATTTAGGAATAAAAATTTCTTATAAAAATCAGTTAATGCTTCTTATTTAAATAAATAGCTCTGCTGAGATATCCTCATTATAGCCATATGTCTTATGGTGCTATAGCCTTTTATAAAGCTCACATGGAAAAATACAAAAATATCTGGCTTTTTCAAGTATCTTCTAAAAATTATTTATACAATAATCGAACACTCTTTTCATATGAATGCTGTAATAAAAGTTCATTATCACTTCAAAGTAGCTTGTAAACACCCCTAATGAGTGCTGTCAGTACGATACCAGTGTACAAATTAAATTAAGATTTATGACATGATAACATAGATGATGATATAACTAAATAAAGTATTAAAATATAGATAATAAGGTGACTTTTGTATAGTGACCAGCTGCTAGTATTGATATATTTTGGAGACATATCCTGGCCATACTCATCTAATACATGAATTAATACATACTTTGGAAATCCTCTCATGGTCATGGTAAAGGCTATGAATGCTTTTTAGTACTAGTGGTGCCCAACCCAAAAGGCTGAGTCGCCACACATCTTTATTCACAAATGGGCCAAACAAAGGAATTATAATAAATTAAAAAAATCCTAATATAGCCCCTAGGTTATCAGCCTAGGAAGCTATATCAGATGGCGAGGAGGCTTTGAGAAACTTTTGTCCAGCACCCGCTTTAGCTGGCGGACCATGGCAGACAGCATTGGGGTGGGAGCACTAGCAACATGGGGCATAAGGAGGTACAGTTGGGGGTTTTCTTTATTAATGAGGCTATAAGTGTCCATCGCCTCAACGTATTGAGTAAGTTGTTGCTCAGCAAAAATGATGAGAGCAGGCAAACAAGTAAATGACTTGATGCGCCGGTGGGTTTTGGGATAAATGGGGTCAGAAAGAGAAGTTTTTGCTGCATTAATGCAAGTGCAGCTCGCACCAAAAGCAAGCTCCTCAATTTTGTACTTTGCATCTTCCTCAAAAATCATGAGGAAAAATGGGGATAGGAATACCCTCAACAAGGGGCTCCATTGCCTTATGGCTTTGCTGGCGGAGGAGGGTGTTGTCCAAGGCTATGAATGCTTTCCTCACGCCAAATTGGCTTGCAATTAGCATAATAAAGTTAAAAATCGCTTCAGCCTGATTTTAGATAAGACTACTAAATAACAAAGAGTTTTTAGCAAAATATCACCACTAAGTAGATGTGTTTTTGCGCTAAAATTAATCTAGTTAGAGCTACATCATTATTTAAGTTAAACAACTATAAATATGTAATAAATTTTATTTGATTATTAATGTACCTTAATTGGGAAATCAGTAGTCCTCTCTGTAGCACTAGTACGCCCTATTCAGGCTATCTACGTTTAGGCAAATCATACAAATCCAAAAATTGGCTCCAATCTTAAGTGTATAATTATAGATTTCTACATTGATTCAGAAATAAGATGCAATTTAATTAATGCTATAAGACCACTTATTTTACCCAAGTAGAACCTACAATCAGGTATCAACTGTTACAAAATGATGAACTTTTTTAATTGTTAATAAAGAACTAAGCAAACTTAATATAGGACATAAAGTGGTTTTAATGTAAACTAATATATTGGATTATGCTGAAAAACTGGTCAGCATCAGGGATTCATCAAATGAAGTAATTAAACAGATTTATGATTTTATGATTTTAACTATAAGAGTCAATCATCAAAACTAAAGCTGGTAACGAAATTATAAACCCAGTGGCGTTATTAGTCTGGTGTGGAGCTGTCCATAGAGCTCTGATACCCAGCACCTTTTAGTGAGGATTGCGTTGGAAGAGGCCATGGAATCGTTAAAATACTTCTAGGTCACTTGATCATATGCCTTCTCAATATCTAGGGGGCTTTTATAAACACATTTCCCTTTATAATTTGGTTGTTAAAGTCACGCGGAGCATGATAGTTGTCCTATAACCATTACAATAGAATGGAACCATCATGGGAGGGGTGAAGTCATGGTGACACCCATTTGGTGATGTAGTTGGCTAAAAACTTTGTAAATATTGTGTGGTCTTCATTGATCAGCAATATATGGTGACATTTTATCAGGTTCTTGTGGTCTAATCCTGTATATGTGAGTCTTTATTGAGCGTTTAGGGTCAAGGAGGACGTTGCCATTCACCAAAAGTGCAGTAAGTTGGTCACGGAGTATCCTAACTACCCTTCAGGTTCTAGAAGGTACACCACAAATGATGTTAAAATTTATAGGGTTCTTGATTTTTCTCGGTTGATAACCCCTAAATTAATTAACTGCACAGGTTTTATATTGTACAATTCTCCGCATTGTCTGATAGTAAGATGTATTCATTTGATAATAGTATAGAGACTATCATCTGTAGTTGATTAAAGTACTAGTATTGGGTCCAACGCTTGACCAGATACTCCCCTCAAAATACTTAGGATGTCCTTAATAGGAATCGTTCCCTTATACCGCTTAACTTGATCAACGCTCTGATCCTTATTTGCAGATTCTCTCTGGTGACACACAGTTGGTAGCAATCCCTGATTCAGTTCAGCTTCTCTTCTCTGGATCCACGCTCAGATCCTTACTCTTTTTCATAAAGAGTCTCCCAATTAAAAGCACACATAAATAATCTCCTTGAGAAATAATAGAACTTGAAATAGATTCTGGTTTGATACTATTTAAAGGTAAAAGTTTAAACTTTAAAGTGTATATGTATAAGTATGAGTATATATATTAAGTGAATTCTTAGGGGAACTTATAGTGGAATTTGGCGCCCAAAACTAAGTTGGAACCTCATCAATGAAACTGCAGCCATTGCCATTGAATAAACATTGTCATCTCATCAGTGATGGTCTTCCCAATCCTGGCTAGTATTCCATCATTGGACATCCTTATAACCTACAATGGAAAGAGTCAGAAATTGTTTTCCTAACGTTTTCCTCTCACTCTTAGAAAACCAAACATATTTGGCAAGCGACCTGCTTAGGTAATGGGAATTGTTGCCTATTAAGGTAGGTCACAAACTAATGGATTGATTTACTAGTTGCAGGCGGCATCACTTGCCTCACAAATTTCTCCTTAAATTCCCAATAGGTTAGTTATGAAACATGACTTATCCTAATTGGTACACCTGATAGTTAATCAACTATCAGATGCCCCTATTTTGTCACCAACTCTGACCAACAAGATCTTAAGCATTCACCCAGATCGATCCCCAATGTATCTGACCCAGGAAAATTATCTAAAATCCCACAAAATTGTTACCCCAAAATCAGGGTCAACTGATATCCAATTCACTTTGCTAGAGGAAATTATCCCCTAGTGACCCTTAGTAACCTAGTCAGCTGGGAATATGGGAAATTATTTTAACACATTCCCCTCTTGCCTAGATTTCCAGCGAGAAAAAGGATTGGGACAGGAGAACACCACTTCAGATACCCAGTTAAATACTTCTTTTGTTCAAACAGAGTATAATCAATCAGTATACAATGCTTCTTGGGATGATCCTTAGCATGTGGCTCTCTTCCTCTTCCTCTTCCTCCTTGCTACCACCTACTCAGAGCGTGGTTCCCACAACCTTCTGTCATTCTGGGATGATTGATCTACTCATGATGATATTAAGCCTGGGATCCGGTTTTCCCCCTGTCAGGGCATATGACCTGCTGTCAATATTCAGGATTCAAGGTCTGACTTCCTCAAATTCCTGATTTTCTCATCCTCGAGAGAAGATTCTTGCCCCAATTTTCATTTTGTGGCCCAATTAAGAATGCTTATTTATATTCACCCTTGTTATTTTCATGTAATAATCTCTTAGCTCATACATTCTTAATTCTTCTTTGGATAGCTTATCCCATTAATTTTGAGATTAATTTCTCTGAAATTAGAGCTTAATTAATTTCATAGTGCATAATGTTGACCATCATATAAGTCTTACATCCCCCCTCTTGTCCAGCACATATGTCAAATTTGGAGTCTCAGTACTAACAACTGCTTAATAGCATGTCTGATAAAGAGCTTCAGCTCTTCCAGTTGATGAGTCTTTGTGCGCTGGAATCTCTTCTATGGTCCTTCCAGAATCATACTATCAGTCAAGTACCAGTGGCCAGTCCTTCCATGGAATTACTGGAAACAGTAACCAACCCTGTTGAAACCAGGTTAGCATTTGTCTCAAATGACTCATGACAATTTTTCCTCTGTCATCAATTCCTGAGTTAGATTTTAAAACTCTCCTGTATTTGGCTCCATTTGTAGATTCTCCTACCATCATCATCAAACCTCCAGGAAAAATTCCCTCTGCTCTCAATTGATTATTCCTCAATAGATCGGACTTGCTTTCAGAGTTCCTTTTCTAACTCAGTCAGTATTACAAGCCATATGTTTTGGCCACTTAACTAGCCATTGGAAACAGCAAGCATTTTGAACTCCTCTATGAAGAATTAAGGGCCCAAGTAACCAAAGCTTTGTCTAAAGCTCTGAACTCCTCCATTCTCGGAAAACATCCTAGATCAAGATGTTGCAGCCTATGCTCTTCACTCTGCTGGCCAAGTTCTTTGAAGTTGGGCTATGAAGCTTCCAGCCTCACCTGGCTTTCATCGCTGTTTCTGCAACAGCTTCCAAGAAGCATGTCATCGTCTGCAGTATGCCATTTGCTCCTTACACAACTATCTCGTTTATGGCACATCCCATCAGTATCTTCCACTGATGGCTTTGATAAGGGGATTATTCAGCAATCCCCATCTAGTATCCTTTGTTCGTTGCCAGCCCATATGTCTAGTTCTCTTGATGAATCCCATCAGCAAGTGCTCAAGACCAAGCTTCCAGCTCTTGTGCTATATTGGGATTAATCAGAGTTATTCGCTGACTGCCTCTTCTTGTTCTGTTGCTTCCTTCCCCGATCTGGGGTATTGCGTTTGGTATGTTCTGACATTTCCATTTCTCTTACCCTAGTCACTTTCTCACAGGGATCATCATCCGCTCAACAAACTTGGTTTCAAGTAGGTCTAGCCCTCACTAGCATATGATCTCACATAGATTTTAACAGGTTGTTTACTCCTACTGCAATCCATCCTCCCTCCCCCAAGAGGCAACATAGGCGGAATCATCCCCAAGTCAAGGATAACCAACAAAAGAAAAATTATAAAATATATCTTTTTCTATGCTTTTTATTATTTTTCCCTTTATTTTTATCAATCTTTTATTTTTTAACTTTTTTCTATGGGACTTGACCTTTTTTTTGGTTCAGCGGTCCATCTTTTTATTTTATTCCCCCAAACTGGTTCCTAGGTATAATTAGACCTACCAGTTTTCTATGGTTCAGAGGTCTTACTTTTTAAGACTTAACCATCTAGTTTGGTTCAGCTGTCCTTTTTTGGACTTAACAGATCATTTGGACATAACCAACCTAATGGTTCAGTGGTCCTTCTGGAACTTTTTTCACTATTTTTCATTGATTCATTGCTTCAAATTCTTAGCATGAACTCGATTTAATATCCTTCCAACCAAGAGACTCTTAATGGAGTAGGCGTCCATTGCCATCTTAACATAATCTCAAATGACCCGACCACAATCTATCCAACTTGTTTCTTCTCCCAAAACCATTCATATCACAATAGGCAACTCTTTCACCCTTGGTTTTCTGATAAGGCTGGTTAGTTATTGTCATCTGTCATTTTTGCTCAAACTCTTTTCTTTAAGTTGTATCAAATGCTTATGACTGCATTTTGATCAGTATATCTATCAATCGGTTCAGGTACTTCAGCACTCATCCCCAATGTTGGTTCAACCACCAAATATAAAATTGGCAGCAGCGCGGCTTTCCTTCCATATTGCAACTCAAACGGCGTTTTCCCATCGTCATATGATGACTAATATTGTAGGTGAATATCATCAAACTAAGGTACATTCCTCACGTGAATTTCTTCCTGAAACCAGCTTCCTCAGCGTCGTGGCCAGCATCCCATTGACTCATTATACCAGTCCGTTCATCTCCAGCTGGTAGGGTACAGACATTACTCCTCAGATCCCCATAATTTTATCTAATTGCAGGATAATATGAGATGTGAAATTCATTCCATTGTCACTCAGAAGGACCTGCAGGCATCCATGTCAGTATACTACTTGAACTAGGATAAACTTTAGAGTGCTGGTAGCGTCTACTTTAGCCATGGCCTTCATCTTGACCCATCTCATTAGATTGTCAATTGCAACTATGATATACTTGACTCCCCTTCTGCTCATCATCAGTGGTCCCATCACGTTGATGGACACTGTATGCCAAGCATATCCGGGGTGGACCAGTCAGTATCCAGTCATATTCTTATGTGGTTTTTGCAACTGGCACTCCACACAGCAATCCAGTTAGTCCGTGACATCATAGTTGAAGGACACCCAGTAGTAGTACTGGAGAATATGATCAGTCATTTTCATAAGGCCTCCATGCCGAACAACATCATGAGAAGCTTGAGTAATAGCTGCTCATTATGATGGCTTTGGTAATAGTAATTGCTTCCCATTGATCGTCTTAAAAACTTGTACATCCATGGTCTTGGTGTTTTCATCACTTCTTGAAGCACATCTTGGATTTCTTAGAGCTTATTTCAAATTTCTCTGTCAACTATTCTCTGGAATAGCTCATCTACCTGCTGGTATACCACCTGGACCATTGGTAACTGCAACAAGCCATCTGCATTCTGATGAGAAGCACCAGCTCAGTGGACTATCTCATAATCATTAATCTGTAACTTTAGTGCCCGATTGGGTAGCTGTCCTTCTGGTTCTTGTAAATTGTGCAGACAACGCAATAAGGTTTGGTCTGTCACAACTTTGAAGTGCATTCCATGGATATACACCTGAAACTGTTTACAGGTACAAATGACCACAAGGCATTCACGCTCAGTTATAGTGTAAATCCTCTCATTGGCTGAGAGTGTCCAGCTCACATATGCCACCAGTTGTTCATCCCCAAGCTCATCTGCTTGGCTCAATATGGCGCCAATCGCCATCAACGAAGCATCAGTTTGTATTATAGATTCTCAATTAAAGTTCAGATCTTTCAAAATCGGAGAATCTATTAATTTCTGCCATAACTCATCGAAGGATATCTGGGTACCTTCATTCCAAATAAATCTTTTTTAGATCCTTCAGTAAATGGAAGAGGGGCTCGGCAATTCTTGCAAAATATTGAATGAATCTTCTATAGTATCCTACCATTCCAAGGAACACTTGGATATCTTGGACACTCTTTGGTACAGCCATTCACTCTATGGATTTGATCTTCTGGCCTTGCAGCTTCAGTCCACTGGAGTTGATTATGAATCCCAGATATTCTAACTCTTTCACTTGGACCACATTAATCTGCTTTTTAAGTTTCTTGTAGTGCATAGCAAAATGTCCTTTTCCTCCACAATGGCAACAGACTTTTTCCTTCTTATTGATCCGTTTAAAGACTTAGGGCTTATTTCCTTGCTTGGTTAGGTTATTCAACTCCTTAGCGCCCTTGGTCACCTTTTGTGGGATTCAAATTTCATACTGGATTTAACTCGAAACTTCTATTTGGAGAATCGAAGGTATCTGCCAATACTTTCAAATGGTCCACCCATCTGAGAGGTGGTAATCTCCATTGCAAACATGGAAGATATCATTTGATGCAAATCATAATAGGGCCAAAGGTATGCTTGTAGTGAAATCCTGGAATTGAATTCATCCAGCACTTTCACTCCAACCAAAATCTGCGATTCCTGGTTGAAACTATTGGTAAAACTTGATAAGGATTCATCCCTATGGAATTGAATGCCCATAAATTCTTGCTTTCGCTTTGACATTCACGTGGGGCTTCCAAATTCCTTCATAATGGCCGCCTTGGCCTCTAAATATAATCAGCTGTCCCCCTTTAGATGGAGAAAGACTCAATTCTGACAATCAGTATCTAGGCAATTAATCACTATCAAAATCTCTTGACGGTTGCCATACTGTACATTGTCATATTGAGTAATCGGAAAAATGCATGGGTGTTATCACAATGGAAAGTCAGAAATTTTGGATTCACTTTCAATTCATCCAAAGTTTCTCTAGCCAACTCTCCTGGTTCAGCTAATTAGTTCACTTGAGGAGTAATTTTGGTGTCATCTCTGAAATAGCTGTGAAAGCGGGTGGCATGTTTCTTGGGGAAGTCATCTTTCCCACTTGAGTCCAGGGAGTTCTTTCTTTGGCGTTGGTCAACGCATATGACTCACGTTCGCATTTGTGAGTTTTCAACTCCTTGGCCTGCTTAATCAGCCACTCTATATCTGAACTTAATGCTCTTTAAGAACTTGATCTGCTACACGCTCCATTTAAAAAATAAGACTTATCAAACTAAATTTTCCTTCTTTTTCCTTCAATGACGTTAATTTTCCAAGTAGCTCATTTTAAAACTAGCGACATTTTTGACACCTTCCTCAATCTTGGTGACTCTCTCCTCTAGAGCAGCAAATTCTCAATGGTCCTCCATATTTAGGGCGTTCTGATTAATGGTTGACAACTCCATCCAGAGTTTTCTTATTTTATCCTTATATGAAATCACGTCCTAGTATCTTACTCAACTACACCATTTCTAGTGAGTATCAATTGTTAAAATGTATATGGCTCCTGAGTATGCTTGACCGATAACCCCTAAATTAATTAACTGCACAGGTTTGGTGTTGTACAATTCTTCGCGTTTTCTGATAGTAAGATGTATTCATTTGATAATAGTATAGAGACTATTATCTGTAGTTGAATAAAGTACTAGTATTGGGTCTAACACTTGACCAGTATTTCCCCTCAAAATACTTAGGATGTCCTCAATAGAAATTGTTACCTTATACCGCCTAGCTTGATCAACGCTCAGATTCTTGCTTACAGATTCTCTCTGGTGACACACAGTTGGCAGCAATCCCTGATTCAGTTCAGCTTCTCTTCTCTGGATCCACGCTCAGACCCTTCTTTTTTCCTAAAGAGTCTCCCAATTAAAGCAAACAGCAATAATCTCCTTGAGAAATAATAAAACTTAAAATGTATTCTGGTTTAAAACTATTTAAAGGTAAAAGTTTAAACTTTAAAGTATATATGTATAAGTATGAGTATATATATTAAGTGAATTCTTAGGGAATTTATAGTGGTAATTCGGCGCCCAAACCCTTGGTTAGCACCTCATCGATGAAACAGCAGCCATAGCCATTGAATTACTCATTTTCATCTCATCAGCGATGGTCTTCTCCATCCTGACTAGGATTCTGTCATTGGACATCCTTAATACCTAAAACTGAAAAAAATAGAAACGTGTCCCTAACGTTTTCCTCTTGATTCCAGCAGGCCAACAATATTTGACAAGTGTTCTGCTTAGTTAATGGGACTTGTTACCCATTAAGGCAGTTAGTGAACCAAATGATCGATTTTCTAGTTGCAGGCAGCATCACTCACCTCACAAATTTCTCCTTAAATTCCCAATTAGTCAGTAATAAACATGACCAATCCTAATTGGTACACCTGATAGTTAATCATCAATCAACTATCAGATGCCCCTATTTCATCAGCAACTCTGCCCAATGAGATCTTAAGCATTTACCTGGATTGCTCTCTGAAAGATCTGACCCAGGAGAATTACCTAAAATCCCCCAAATATTGTTACCCCAAAATCAGGGTCAACTGATATCCAATTTACTTTGCTATAGGGAATTTCCCCTAGCGACCCCTGGTAATCTAGTTGGCTGGGAATATGGGCAAAAATCCCAACAAATGGTATACCATCTGGGCCTGGAGCTAGAACTTACAAAATTCTGAGTATGATTTCCATTACCTCCTGGATGGAGATAGCGAAAGGAGAGCCTCTTCAGCCTTTGGGTCAATGGGTGGCTCTGGAGCCCGCCACGGAAATCCTGGATTCTTGATAGATCATCCTCAGATTAATAAGGCTGGAATATTAGCAGTGTAGTTCCTGCATGTTTGTATCCTTATACATAATTGTGGTGGTGTCAATATTCAATGTGGTGATGTCAAGTACTGTTGACTAGAATTTTTTTCTAAAAAGAGAATGGGAGGAGTTTTTCTACTTAGCATAATAACAATATGATGTAAAGTTTTCTGCCAGTTCTTCATGCATTGTGAATTAAGAAGAATACTTCCTACGGCGCTAACATGTCTTCCAATTATTTGGGAGAGGGCAAAGGCTGGTAGTTCAGCTGCAGGTGCCTTATTCTGGATTTTACTTCTTTTAATTTAGCAATAGCTGTTGTGTCTGGGATTGAGTGCAGTTGTATGTGGCGCGGGTAAACCATCCTTGGTCTCCGCTCATATAGTTTGGGGTTGAACAGGTGGGGCATAGGGGTGGTGAGAATCTCCCAGATATTTTTGATAATTTTTCTTTTACAAAAAAGTTGTTAAAAAGAGCTGAGGCAACCCTATGCCAGAACCTATGTGACAATCTGAGTGTAGTGGTGAGGACAGCGGTGAGTGACCTGTGATAAATCAGATGGCTGTCCTGAAAAAGGGGAGATGAGATGCGGCAAATCAGCAGGGGACCAATAAGTCTATGTCTATGTGCATCGCGGACTTAATGCCCCCTATCATACGGATCTTTAGACTAAAGCCTATTGTGGAGGGTGGAAGCGCAATCATGAAGCCACTCAGGCAAAGGAAATCTTGAAGGCGGATTAATTCAGGGCATTCCCCTGCCCAGGAGGGTATGATTCACAGAAGCAACTTATGGAGTTATTTAAAAACTTCTAAGAGGATGTTATTGTGAAATATGAATTAGACAATCTTTTCTAAGATCTGATTCTATCCTGTCCTGTGTTATGAAGGAAGATTCTGAAAGCAAAATAAAGAGAAGCTGCGAGTTGTTAATTTGTTCAGTATGAGGCAGCCACTAAGATGTTGTGAAAAAGAGTGGTTTTTAACCTGAGGTTACAAATCAATTAGGGTGATATGGTTTTCAAAAGGTGATGTTTAAAAACTGTCCATTTCATGAATTATGTTTGTGGGGGAGGATATGGGGCTCATAAACAGCGGCAATATAATACAAGCTGATCTTTAGTTTTATAGAAGAGTATTCTCCACTTGAAATCCTGCAACCCATCTGGTTTGTTAGATTGTAGGACTAGATTACTTCTACAGAGACTCATAGTTTCTCCACTCCACGTCCTGGGGGGTTGCCAGAGCTTGCAAATGAAGCCATAAGGCTAATTTAAGTCCTTTATCTTGATTTTGGGCAGCGATTAAAACAGAGCAAAGGACTTTAGGAGAAGGAGAAGGTATGGGTAAAGGAATTTTATAAGACAGCCTAGGAGGCTGCTCATGCTATGTTGTGGGGAAGGTCCAGAAGTTTATCAGAAATGACCTCCACGTTGTCCCCATTTGATGAGCCAGAGAGTATTTCCTTCCAAAGCATTTCTAGGAAGCCACTCAAGATGGTCTGATGGTGGCTGGAGTCCTTAAGAGTTGCTTCTGCTTCATATAACATTTTGCCAGCCAGTGGTGGTTGGCTGAACTCCAGTAGGAGCTGAGGTTTGCTGCAATAGAATGATGAGTTGGCTGGTTTGAGTGCAGAAGAGAACTGAGTGGGGGTGGCCAATGAGGGGCGCCTTGTATGAGAGGCTTTGCGCTTGGTCTGGGAGAGTGTCAGCTTTGGAGATTGGAAGGGATTCCCACTAAAAGTGAGGCTTAGGTGCTGAAATTCTCATCTATTGATACACTGCATTTATACCTACATGACAAAGTGCTTCAGGGGTAAATCATAAAATGGAAACCTATTGTGCGGGTTGTAAAATCTCTTCTTCATCCATGTAGGAACGTTTTTGGCCTTGTTTAGGACCTGAGTAGTGTCTGAGAAGGCTTGTTATCAAGTAGTACAGCTACCATACAAGTATTTGAGGTTGTTACACCATTAACAATGAGGGTCTTCTTGGTCAGGGTCAAAGAAGAAGATATATGTGCATGAACCAAATAATGCCACACAAGGTATTACATTAATATTTCGGTATACAGAGGTGAGGGGTACACTATACCCTTTCCAGGCGAGCTTAGAGTGGGCATAGTAAGATGGGACGCTAAAATACACTGAAAGTACAGACTAAAATACATAAACCCACTACAGAGCCCCAGTTTAGGTGATTTGGGGTTATTAGTTGTTGGTATTTATGAAATGTAACCCCTAAATTTTTTTTCTGGTGATAACGCGTGCAATAGATATGGAGAGATCCTTGCGGAATAGCATCCTGGAGAGTGGTGGAATGGTCACCAAGAGCAGCTTTAGTGAAGTCCAAATTGATATAGTGGACCTCCACCAATTCCTGGATGGTGGTGATAAATTTGAATGCTTCTGTGATTACCACAAAGTTTGAGAAGTAATCCCCTGCTTAATATTTAATAAGGTCATGCTCATAGTAAAGGCAAATTGCGTAAAAGAGATTTAATTGAGGTAGAGAATTTTGTAAGCTAATTTAAGTCTATTATTCTTATCTTTAGAAATAAAAGCCACATCACAAGGATCAGTTTTAGGTAGCGTTGGTGTCAGAGGTTTTTAAGCCCCAGTGCCCCCCTTGGTATGTTTATTTATGCTTTATACTGCAATTTTGGGTAAAACTTGAATATTGTGATGGCAAGTTCGCGGGGTTACCCTTCTTTTGGTGTGCTCCAGTGGGCTCTGGCACCACCTCATGTTATGAGGAGGATTTCTAGGCTTCACAAGTGAAGGGATCCTCATATAGAATGGTTGTGGCTTAAACAAATAGGTAGGCGGGGCTGGTTCATCATAATCTAGTTTATGATTGAGAGCTCAACCTGAGTATTTGCTGAAATTAAATGGAAAAGCTTGCTGTATAATTTAGTTTAGATTACTTTCAGCCTAAGAGAAGCGCCGACTTTGAAAGTGATGATTTTGGGGTTTATATTGACAGATGGGGCTAACATTGGTGTAAATCTTCAGTAATCAAAAAGAGAACCCCGTTGAGGTGAAGTAGATTGTACTTTGATGCTTAGTGAACAAGATTGTGAAGCTGTAATATACCCTTATGACTAAGGGTTTAGGGCAAAGTAGTTGGGCATAGGCCTTAATGGGAATCCAGAAGACCAGAATCAGCAATAACAGAGTGGAATAATATTTGAATCAACGGAAAGAAAGTTTTTTCTAGAAAGGAACTTCTGCATATAAATGGATGGTGCAATTAGAACAGCCTAGGGTGATGTCCTTCTTGTTAGCAGGGGGCCCAGTGGGTGTTGGAGTGTTCTCATGATGATCTGTTATAATACAATTTGTAGAGATGCAAACCTTGTGAGCTTACACCTGGAAAAGTGGCAAAATATTGTAAAGTGGCTGCTTTTGCAGCTGCCATCTGAAAGCGGGTGACTCTTGTTGATACTGAGGTTGGCAACTAATGTTTATTGTGATTGTGGGTTTCTAGCTTGTTTAGCAAGTAAATGGGGGTTTTTCGGCTGTCCTACCATTATTTTTATCTTTTAAGAAAATCATTATAGTAAAGCTAAATTTTAAAGCCATTTTGATTTTTGAAAAGTGATTACTAGCAGAGAGAAATTTTAAAAAACTATATATGTATTAGAGAATATCAGTTTTGTATTTTTCAGCAAACTCAATTGTACTAACTCAGCTTTCTTTTACCGCTTGAAGTCACTTTTGAGCGATTTTAAATTTAGGTTTTATCTATCCACAGCCGTCTGCCCAAGCCTATTCTTTGATGTCCTTGGCTCCACCGCCTGCCACCCCAGTGGGGGCAGCGGTGCACCCCCACCTAGCATTTTCTGCCTCACGGGCAAGCGCGTTTGGACAGGCTTAAACAGCCTGCCCACTGCTTCCAGCCATTTTGTCCCCCCACGGGACTTAGCGCTCCACCTGGCGCGCGTCCACCCTTCTCGCCCCCATCCTCTCGCCCTCCCTCGCTCCGCCATTCGCTATTGCCTCAGAGTGGACTATGGGCGTTTGTTCCCATATGCTGATAAGGCAATTATTGACCTAGCCACTGCGGCCTTTGCGCCAGCTGGCTTTATAGACTTCCGCCCTTTTAAGGGCTACTTTGACGTTGGGTTCCAATCTGAGGAGGATGCTGAAGCGGCAGCACAAACTCCTCTAATTTATAAAAATACCCCCATTCCCACAACCTGTACTCGCCTCCCTTCAGACACCACGCTGGTGGTATCCTTTGCAAATCTCCCATCCCACCTTCCACCTCAGGTTTTATATGACCAGTTGGTCACGGGGCTTATGGCTTATGACACTCAGCCCAACCTCATCTTTGCCATTCCATCTGGTGTGGAGCGCCTTGCTGCTCCTCGTGCAACAGCCACCATCACCCCACACCACCCTGCCATAGCCCAACAAATCCCACCCCGCGCTAGTGTGGCTGCAGCACCTGATCATTTCTTTTGGGCTCGGGTTGATAATGGTAGGCAGATTTGTTCCCTCTGCTTTGGCCTCGACCATGCAAAAAGAGCATGTCCTAAGGCTATGTCCGCTGCTGCGGCTTCTGAGCCCCACTCTGGAGGTTCAGTATGGGGCACTTTGCTGCCCCCTCCCACCCTCCAATCTCGTTCAGTGGGCCTGCATGGAAAATCAGCCCCCCCAAAACCTCCAGCCTCACTCTTCCACCTAAATCCACCCCATCCAATCAGAGCAATGCTTGGACCACCATTGGCACCCAAGCAGCCGCCCATTCGCCCAATCCCACCCACCTGAATTTGAACGCCACTATTCCAGTGAACCAAAATCCATGGGATCTATTGGCTGAGACTGACGAATCAGGTAATGTCCTCATTAGTAAGCATACAGGTCAACCTCTCCGCCAATTTGATTATGGTCAGGCAGAATTTTTCCTTCCTGACTTCGATGAAACCCCTACCCCTCGCCATTTTGCTCCTCTGCCCAATACAGCCCCCTTCCAAAGTGACCACCAGCCCACCTTAGCTGCGGTGGCCTCTCCCCAGTGCCTGAAACTATGCACTGCAGTGGCCCAGTCAGTGGCTCAGTTCCAGCATGGCCTGCCCACCCTCTTCTTCCCCCTGACTTCCCTGAATCTGCCTGAAGTGACATCTTAAAACTATTCGATGATGCTGAAGTTGCTGTTATGAATGTCACAACGCTTGCTTCATTCAACCCCTCAGCCAAAAACACCCACTACAGTATCTCCCTTTTCACCCAACTTCCTGAAGCCCACAAAGAAGCTGAAATTCTCCTCGCAGCTTTTGTTGAATCACTTTCCCATCATTATCTTGATAAGGAAGTGGAAAACTCTTACTACGCTGACCTCCACCCCCACTATGCGGATGACCCAACGCCCTGGCTCTCTGCTTTGGTCCATTACTATAACCAACATCACATGATCGAGGCAGGTTTTTCTGAAAACCAACCCCCCAACCCCTCCTCACCCTCTGCCATGGTGTGTTAACGGTTTCTGCTTCCCACTTGGTTAGTAGTTTTATTTTGTCATTTTGGGTGTTGTGATATGGTACTGTCCATCCCCTGGTCAGCGTACCTCAAGTAAATCGAATCAATTGTACTAACTCACTCTACCACTGCCTCCCAAGTTTGATCCTGGTAATGGACTTTGGGTAGGGGACGATTTTGACTGTGTTGGTTTTGCGCACCAGGGCCCCAAACTGAGATAGCAAATAGCAAAGGTGGTCCATTGAGTTCCTGGCCTATCATACGCCGTGCATGGAGGTTTTCCAGGTTTTATCCTCCTTTCCCATTTTCTTCACTTCCCTAATCAGTGCGGTATTGTCCCCAGGTCAGCCCACCTCAAATAAAATTTAAATTTAAATTCAATTGTATTCACTCATTTACTGCACTTTAAATATTATAATATCTTTTGCTTTAATAACTTAGACACTTATAAAACGTTGTCTAGATTTCAACACTGTATCAAAGCCCATGTATCTGAATGCTAGTATATCTGAAAAAAATAAAAGTCTATTTTCAATATTTTTATCTATAAAAATGTAACAGTGAAAATAATGGTTTTTGTAATAATAATTATAACTAGCTAGACTTTATTACTGTTTTCTGTTATATATTGATCTTGATAAAGTTGTATGAATTTTAAAAAGCAATATAGAAATTTCAAGCTTTATAAAAGGTGATATGAAATTGTCATTGACTTCATCATAGAACAAGATTCATCTATATGCCAAAACATGTCAAACTTTATCTTTTCATCAGCAAGTGATCTTTTTATTTTTCTTCATAGTCAATTGCAAGTGATAAATAACATATCTAAACCATACTGCAAATAGCTATTATGACTTTAAAAGTTGATATAAACCTGATAAAAGAGTATATTATTTTTGTTTTAAAAAACTTCATGGCATCTTAAGCTAACATTTATTGTCTATGCATAAACAACGTTTTTAGCTCAGATAATAAACCATAATTTTATACTTTAGATACTATTACATCAACCAAAGCATATTATTCTCTTTAGAAAGCCTAATATTAAATATTATAACTTCTAAATAAAAACAGATTAAAGCTTTATTATTGTTTTAGTGTAAGATCTTGAACATAATATGTTTAAATAGAGTTTGGTTCCTGGGTACAAAATTTGTGTATTGTCTTCTATATTATAAAGTACCTATTTAGTACAAAGCTATCATAAAAACTTTAGACAGTCTGTATATAGGCGCTTGAATAATCATTTAAATCAAAAAGATTTTAGCTAAATTTTACTATTAATTTTATAGTTTACTAATCTAGTGTTAAAACTGCATTTTAGATTTTACTAATAACTAAATGAAGCAATTTGTCTAAAATCTAAAAAACTAATGATCACTTTAATCTGCTGATGTCATCTCAGAGAATTATGTAGATAAAAATAATGTTCTGCGAATATAGCCATTTTAATGATACTTATCATGAATAGTACTAAAAGCTAAAAGATAAATAAATAAATTTTACATCAAAAAAGATAATATAGATGTCTTTTTTTAGTACTAGATGGTCCTAACCCAAGGGGGGATTCATTGATGTAATATAGATGTCTTTAATAATACATTTTTCATTGATTGGCATATATATTTAAATATTAGTGTATACAGTATTAAATTATATATCCTATGTGAAAGCAAAAAGGATCTCTAATTAATTACTACAAGGACTCAAATGGTTATAAACTGATGGATTTTAAATCGAATATATGTATTATAGACTTCAGATTAACTTGAATTTAAATTAAGGACATGGCCCAAAAGGTAATGATATTATTTGTCTTTGCAGCCCTCTGAAACTTCTTAATGATCTTAGATTACTAAAGATCCTAGTTTTTTTGATAGAAATATTAGTGAATACTTGACGTAGAGCATGCATTAACAAACAAAAGTGAGGGAATTTTAGGTCAAATTGAGACACGCATATGTTCCAGATGTCATTTCTTTTGTGAGGAAAGATTTTTGTAAACTCACGATAGAGCTTTTTTCTTAATTTAGGTTTGCTACCAAGGATTTTTTATTAAGACTTATAATTTAGAACATGTCATTGTACCATTGCTAAAATGATTTTCAATGGAAGCATCAGCTGTGGCCTACTAAGTTTAAAAGTAATCGTTTCTCTAAAATGACATAAATCTAAACCAATTTATACTTTGGCTTTCCAAACTATGCCCCTTCTAGATCTTGCCATGGGGAACATAGCTTTAAAAGAACCTTTTATGGACTTAGTTGTTTGTGTCCAACTCTTACTGAAGCTAATGAGTACCATGTCATTCTAATAGATAACTCAATATGGCCCAGTATAGAGGATTTATAGGTTTATGATATTTTCCTCCAGGTCAATGATGTCAAAAACCTTAATCTCATAATTGCTAACTAATAAGTATTATTCTTATAAGAATTAAGTTGCTAAGTTTCCCTTCTTCTGGTTTTGCAAAGAGACTCTGCTACAAGATCCTGTAATACAAAGATTTTGTTTTCTAGTCTTCTCATATATAAGTCAGCTTTGTCAGGAGGTAATGTTTTCAATGGGTTGAATAATGGAGGATAAAACAAAGTCACAACCATAAAGAGCTTTAAACGGGAAAACTTAATGATCCTTTGTTTATTAACCAATGGTTCTTTTAGACACTGAGAAGGCACATAATTTAACTAAAAGCATAATGGGCATCCTATATTAATGAAATTAGAGTACCCCTTGCGCTTTCTGCCATTCCATTAGTAGCAGGATTGTAAGAGGAGGTAAAATCTTGATAGTCCTCTTCAAGTAATAATTTCTATTACCACATGAGATATTAAATCTTTACCATTATTACTAAAGTAAACCTGTATTTTACCATGACATGTGAAACTTATTTAATTTATAAGGAGCCGGTAACCTTGGCTGACAAGGTAACAACTGGAGTGGCTTCAACGCAATTTTTAATCTGTTCCATTGTGAGGATAAATTAGCGGTGGCCATACATTGCATTTAATAAATGCTTAATTGCATCAATACTAATATTGATATATGCTGAGGCTGGTCTACCTTTATTATTGATCTATATAATGTATAATCCATGTTCAGCCGCATTAAAAACATGATTCAGGGACATCTTGGATGTAACTAATCATACTTATTAATAGCACTGATTAATTAGCCATTCTTGTTCTATGAAAGGGACCATGACAAACTTTAGTATGAGCCCCATGATATTTGAGTTTATGTTGATCTCTGTTCATATAGTATCTATGAATCTTAAACCTTTTATATACAAAAATTCCTCTTTTAGAATACTTTGACTAGTAATCCATTTTAATTTACCTTGTATATTAAGTCATTCTTTAATCACATAGTGGGCCACTCAATTAACGTTTAAAAATTATTCTCACAAGAAATATATAGGCTCATTATTGGTAATCAAGACAATGGATCAGTGTTCTTTTGAATAGCCCCTTTTTGATGAATGATAGGAAAAGTATCCTTATAATTTAGCTCTCATCAATACAGGCGTCCATTCGGGATGTCACTTGTTGCAACCATTTATGTCATAATTGTTCATAATGATAAAATGCTTCCCAAAAAGTAGGGATGAAAATGTTTGATAGCCAAAAGTACTATCACATTCTCTTATTACATAATTCATAGTTATTCTTTTATCTTTGGAAGAGATCTTTTTAAAGCTAGCTCAAGACGATCAACCTAGTTAATCAAGTTTTACCAATATAGTTCTAACCACAACGTTTTCTAATCTATAAACAGATAAATTTTTAGACTCTGGTCATATAAATAATAGGTATTAACATAAATGCACTTTTTAGAAAGTTAAAAGCATGTTGTATAAAAAATTCAATTAGAGATGAAATCTTTATTTGTATCTCAAACTAAGGGATTGGCCAGATCATATAAATTAGGCATGAATCGCTATTATTAGTTAATCATACTGTTGAATACTGTATTTCAAGTAATCATTTAACTGTAACATCTTCTAGATAGTCGTAAATTTATATGGAAATGGTGATATCCCTTCTTAGGTAAATTTGTGGCATAGGAACTTTTATTTCTCTGAAAGAGATTATACTAAATTGATTAAAATTTTCAAATAAGCTTTTCTCATTCATTAAAAACCTCTCATTTATACTAAAGGTACTCATTGGAGGTATGAAAAATTTCATCATCATCCAAATGACTAAAATGAAGGACACTTTGAGGTCCCTAAAAACCCATCCTTTACCCTCTGTAAGGTCACAAGGGAATTCTATTACCCTTTGTGTTTTATAGTTTTTAAAATGACCCCTCACTATATATCAAGCTCATACTTCTTTCTATACTCAAGGGGCTTTTCAATTTGATAATAGCTACTGGAGAGATCCATGGCTGAGAAGAATCAAGCCTTATTAAGAGTCAGAATTTGGCCTAATTTACAGATGGGGATATCTTTCCTTCCAAGGTAAATAATTTAAGCGATGTAATCCATTACTACCCAGTGAACCCCATACTTCCCTTTTACTAAAGTAACGGGGTGGCAATTGGCTCTTTGAAGGCTTTAACAATTCAACTTTAAGTAGTTAATTAATTTCATAAATACTTAGGCTACCTATTTTTTTGAATATTATGGAAATATATATTGTATAAGTTTAGAATAGACTGTTTGTACATTATGCTTAATTCCATTTATCATTTTGAGGTCCTTATGATTTTTAAAAAACCAATTTTCTTCATTTATTAAAGGTATCCTCAACCGCTTCTGTTTGGGGTTAGGTATTGATAAACTTTAATACTGTTTGTTAATAGTGGGCGTCTCATCCAAACACTGATTTAATAAGGCTCCACAACCTGATATGAACTTAACCTGCTTAATGGGTAAGGATTGCACATAATATATATGCTGATTTTTAAATACTGTTTTTGGTGAGCAGGAAAATGGGATAAGCGGACTGTAATAAGCTCTCTGGAAGCCAAATTGAGTGCCTAGGACAAGTTAGTACCACTTTCAACTGTTATAATAATCTTTGCATAGATCTCCAGAAGATGAGTTATGGGTAAGGTAACTTTAATCCCAGTTTCCACTATAACTTGTTTTTTGGAGGAAATGAAGAACTTATTAATATTACAGTGACATTCCTTCAACAAGATCAGCAGAAAGCTAGGGTAAGTTTTAGGTCATATAACATGTTATATGAGTTGCTTGATGGACTTAGAATATTATGGCATAAAAGTTCAAGGTTTCTTATCCCTCTTCTCTATTGGAAAGTATATATACGATAATGTGGTGTATTACCAATATAAAGAAGTATTAAGTCTTAAGACTTATTTTAATTTCAACCTCAACCAAAATTTGGATGCTAATGAGGAAGGCATCCCTACTGTTATCTAATACAATAGCTTAAGTGGTACCACTAGTATTTAAAATAGATTAGTAGTAAGGAGCAAGTACCTAGGGATTTAGTATAAGGAGACTCAGCAATCCCATACTACATGGTATGGTTTAAGACAAGGAAATCTTAGTACAGTTTATAAAAAAAGAAATTACACTAGTTTTTTTGGTAGTTTTTAGTATATCCAAGACATCCTTTAAGGGTCATTACCTCTATTCTATTAACATCTAAGCCAAAATTTCAGCAAAAAGATGGTATTTTGTATGGTGGGATCATCAGATTTAATGGGGGATTTTTCTAAAAGTGCAAAAATTATAATGAACCTAAGATCTTAATTTGCAGCTTATCAGTTCTCTAGACTGTAAGACAAGGTTCAAAATGTGCTAAAAGCTGTAAAAATAGAAGAGTGGTCAAAGAAGATAAAAGATGTGGTAAAAAAGCTTTATTTTGAGTTATTATGACTTAAATTTTATTGATGAGTGGGCACAAAATGCTGAGTAGACCTCTATGGTTCCTTACAATCAGGATCTTCAAAGTCCCTACAGATCATCTGCACCATTGAAATTCTCATTGTTCTCCATTGGTGATGTCCTTGTGACTTTATTGTTTGAAGTTGACCCTTAATAGTTCAGGAATATGAAGGGCTAAACCAGAAGGCGTCACCATCAGTTCCTGTGCGAATGAGGATTTTTGGTCAAATTTCTTTATTGCAAACATAGGCAAGCTTTAATTGAAAATGCTCAAGAGATGAGTTACTAGAATTTGATTCAGATATAGGAATCTCAATACATTTTTTAAATTTCAACAATCCCCCTTCAAGATCCTTTCAGAGGGGAACAGATGGCTGTAGGAATTGATCATGAACTTAATTGACCACTGTCCCTTGGGTAACATCAATATGGAGTACTCATAATTCACTCTTTGTATGACGTGGTAAGTCCCTGACCAAAGTATTTTGATCTTGTTATGTTGGCCTCCAGTTGGATGATAGAAAAGGACTAAGTCTTTTAATTGGAACGTCAGTAAGGAAGGTCAGTTTATATTAGAGCATGATGTCCCCCTTTATAGTGGTGGTGATAATTACTTGAATAGCATCGGCATGAAGTCAGATAAACTCATACATTAAGGCCCTCTTCATTGGCTCAGAGGTTTCTGGCACAAAGGAATCCAGAAGGGATTGCAAACTGCTTTGAAACTGAGGATCTCGCCCATATAAAGCTTCAAAATGTGACATCTTGATTATGCGATGGTGACTTATCTAATAAGCTAATAAACTGCTGGGTAAATATTGGTTCCAATACATAGGATTGGAAACGGAAGTCTTCTGCAAGTAGAAACAAAAGGCTCATTAGTATGCTCATCTAACTTATTAATTGGCAGGGTATAAATCGCGGTAAAACTTTAGATGGTCCCAAAAAGTGAGGTTAATTCTAGGATTGTCTGTGAGGTGAAGTTAAGTTCATTGTCTTAAAGTAGTGTTTGTGAGCATCCATGCTGAGTGAAACCAGATTAAATGAGGGATATGGCGGTAGCCTTTTAAGTGGCATCTGGAATAGAGATTGCCTCTACCCATTTTGTCAAGTATCTACAGCTAATTGGATCTACTTATGCCCATGTAAACCGGTGAGCAAAGGTCCCACCACATCAATGCTGACAACATTAAATGAACTCGATGAAGCCACAACTGAATGTTGATGCTGAAAGCAGACCCAATCTTGTTTTTGACAAGTCAAACATGCCTCTAAATTTTCTTGGATTATCTCAACCATCTGGTTTCATTAGCAGCTTTTCTTTAACAATTTGTGAGTCTTCTTTACTGCACTGTGTCCCACATTTAGTGATCTTTGAGGATATTATTGTTTATGAGAAGATGAGCATATATAGAGGAGCCCCTTCTCTTTAACTTCCTTATATCGCATTCCTTCTTTAACCTGAGTATCTTTTTTCATTTTACGCAACTCATTTTAGGTCTTAGGGGTTACTAATTCCCATTGTTCAGGCAGGCCAATTAGATCATACAGCGGTCCTCTTCAGGGGTCAAAGCATCCAGCACTGGCATTCTTATACTTTTATTGTTTTGACGGCTTTTCCTCATGCAACAAACAAAAAACTGTAATTCTGGAATCTTAATTTTTATCTCACAAATCGCCTGTCCAGGACCTCCATTTGTTGTGACCATTGGATTGAGGCATGGTCTGTAATAACAGCTAAATGGGTTCCATATGATTAAAGCTAAAAATATTTGATTGCCAATAAAACAATCAAGCACTCACGTTAAGTAACATTGTAATTTTTTTCAGCCTTACTCAAGGTCTTGCTGTAGTAAGCCACTGATTGATCAACTTGATCTTTGTTGTGTTATGCCAAAATGGCCCTGAATCCCATGTCTCTATCATAAGTGAATGAGGAATGGCCGGTCAAGCTGCATGTGAACTAGAATGGGTTTAGTACAAAGGGGAGTCTTCAGCATATTGAAAGCCTATTCATAATTAGACCACCAATTAAAATGGACTTTCTTCTGAAAGAGATAGACAAGGGGTCCAGCTAGATTTGCAAACCAAGATTAATTTTGACAATAATAGCCTAGCATGCCTATGAATACTTGTAGATCCCTGAGGCTCTTGAGGCGCAATATCTACCTTAATAGCTGAAACTTTTTTGGTATGGGCTGATTTCCATGCTTTATAACCTTATGCCCAATGAATTACATTTCATTTTGAAAGAAAGAGCACTTATAAGAACTTGAGCTTGATGGTGCCATTTCTAAGATGAATGAAGTCTTCCTGGAGATTCTCCAGATGGCCATTAAAGGTTTTAAAATTCAAAAAATCATTGAGGTAGACAAGGACACAGGACAGCTTCAAGTCTCTCAGGATTTCATCCATGGCGCGTTGTAAGGTGGTGGGCGCGTTTCAGAGGCCCTGAGCATCCTGATTGGCTTAAAAAGCCCCTCGTTGGCTATAGCGCACACTTGGAATGATCTTCAGGTGTTAGCTCTACTAGCTAGTATCCACTAGCGAGATCCATTGTGGAAAATATTGGGACCTGTCAAGCAATCAGAGAGAATCATTGATCTGGAGCAGAGGGTAACTGTCATTCTCAGTAAACAATTCGAGCTTTAAATAGCCTATTACCACATGATGGCTAATATACTTCTTAGAACTAACTAAAGGTAAAAGGCCCAAGAGTTACCAGAAGGCACCATAAACCCAGCGTCATAGCTGCCTAAGAACAATAGCCACCTGAGCTTCATTAATTTTACTTTTTTGTAGAGCAGGATTGGATCAGTCTAGTTCCCTAGTATTGACATGATGTAGAACACCATTCATTTCTATAAATTCATACAAGAAGGTCCAGACGAGGTCAAAATACTCTTCTAGTAATTGTACAGCCTAGTTCCATTGCTCGCTGGTCAGCTCACGCCCAATATAGTATTGAGTTGGGCTACCATTGGGGACAAATTCAGCCAAAATCCATTGAACTTCCAAAGCTGTGTACATCATTATTTGTTTCTACAGGCAGCAAACGATCATAATTGGTTGATAATTTGGCACTACTGTCCTAGATTTGTGAGATAGGTTAGCCAGCTGCATCAATAATGATTTAGCATAAGCAGGATCAAAGATCCCTGAGCAAGTTAGGACTTCTTTGACAGAGGGTATCCATGCCTCATATTTCTAGTAGTGTCTCAAAGAGCTATTAGTATGTATCCTGGTGTCAACAATCACCTGGGACTTTGGCAGTATAGTAGTCAAATTTTGGTAAATAATTAGGTATGCCCTCTTGCCCATCTACTTCTGGAGGGGTATCCATACTCTAGAATCCCTCACATGCAATATTTCCATTAATCTGACTTTTGCAAACCAACTGGTAGCCAAAGATTTGACTTCTGACTTGGCACTACGTGAAGTCTCAGAGACCAGTGGGACCCAATATCTTAAGAGAGATAGGAATCTTTTAACATAGTGCACAACGGCGGTGTAGTCACAGAATATTTGGGTTCAAAAAAGGAGTTTGTAGCTAGAGTTATTTAGAGCAGCTACTGAAGTTTTTATTGACAACTTGCTAACTCAAATAGGTAGTAAGGAGTAGGCCCCAATGGGCTGAATGCATTGCGGTCCCTTTGTGCCATAATCCATGTAGTGAGTTAAATTAAGAACTATCTTGATGCTTTTCATTTATCTGATGAGTAGACATTCACGAGGAGCCACTATCAACAATGGAATAACAGGAACCTTATAAACTTAAACAGCAACTTGTGTAATCAAGCTCATAAATTGATGGGCAGTGAAATTAAAAAAATAGGAGATTCATCAAAGAAAAACTAAGCAAAATTAAAACCTTTATTATCAATGGGTTCCTGATTCATCACCTAATCATGAAAACATTGAATCATTAGAGGTTGCTAAGTTCTTTAGGCGGTACAGTGATTTCAGCAAGAAGCGCCTCGTCCCTCAAGCTTACTGCCATTTTCCCGCCCACTCAGCAATTCTCTTCCAGTGATCTTTGGCGCTATGATGTAATCCATTGCAGTAGGTGCATTGAGGTATGGGGTTCTGATTCTCAATAACATGAACTTGAGGATGAATGTGATAGGTAAAAGTAGAGGATTTGGAATTTATGGTAAATACAGGGATTTCATTAGAGCTATTTTAATTTATTGTATTAGAGTGAGGTTGATCTTCTAGCCAATCGTATGTAGTTGGACCTCAGTACAAGTTACAATGTGAAGATTATCTCAGTTATGGCGTCATCCATCATAATACACTTATTGGTAACCAATGGTTGTGCTTGAGCATAGAATCAGCTATTTAACTCTAAAGGACTTTCTCCATAAATCAATAAATTTCCATAAACGCCTAATTTTGGTTAATCAATATCTTGTTCTTCCAAACAACTTGATTAGGATGGTATGGACTTGTTCCAAGTGTGACATTCCTTTAAAAGGGTGTTTTAAAATTGGCGGAATCATCAAGATACGCCATAAGGGTTTTTGCACAGGGTCAACCCACTGAGCAATTGGAATGGATGATATGAAGGTTTTCAGTTCCTTGGAACACATTCAAACAATTAAATATAATAAAAGGGAGAAATTCCCCCCAAAATGCTTCTTTATTTTAATATGATAATCTCAGCGGATCCTTACTAGTCCACTCTCTCTCTCCTACTCAAAAAATCATCCCCCTTTCAATAGCCTCTTCTTGCTGATATCCCAGTAACCTCAGTCAGTACTGAAGCTTTGGCTTAGTATATTCGTTCTGCAATATTCTTATTGGTTCCAGCAGAGTTCATTATTCATTAAATTCACAAACACCTTAGTTTGAGGTGATCCGCTCAATATTTATCATAATTCAACATCTCATTATTCGTTGTTCATGACATTACCTTATCACCTAATTCGGAGGCAATCCAATATCATCAGTTCAACCCAATATTTCCTCATCATAAGGTGCTTGAATACTCATACTTTATAGCTATTGTCAGCATATTCTAGATGATCTGCCATGACTAATTTTGCCTTATTGTCCATTCATATTAGAATCTTGACATTATCTCCCTTGACTGAAAGATAAGGCTCCTACTCTTTATATGTCCAAAGGAACTTTGCATGCACTCAATTAATTATCTGACCACTCTCAGGATCCTTGATGGTATAGGCGTCAATGCCCGTTTTCTCAATTACCTCAAATGGACCAATCAAGATGGTGGCCAGATTGTGTTTCTGACAAAACCCATGCTGGTCATGAAACAAAAATTATATCTCCATCTTTTAACTGAGCGAGGCCATTAAGCTGTACTTTATCAGCTGCCTGAGTCTAAATCTTCTTGGCTAAACTTGACAAGATTACTTCAGTTTGCAGTTTGATCAGCATGTACGCTAAGTTAGTCGAATATTGGTTAAGATCCATTCCGCTGGTATCCTCTACACAGGAATAGAGAAGTTTTAGAAGAGCAGGGTGCCGTCCATACATTAGTTAGAAAAGGAATTTTCTTTGTGGCAGAATGGTAGCTAATTTTGTATGCGAAAATGGCAGTGGAAAGGAAGGAAGTCCAATCAGAAGGTTGATCCGCCACCAACTTCTGGATTATGTTCACCAAAGTACCATTAACTTGCTCAATCATTCCTTTAGGTTCTGGGTGATATGGGGTCATCAAAACCCCACAGATGCCCATCAATTTGTATACCTTAGGTAAGATGTGTGAGGTGAAGTTCATTCCGTTGTCTGTAAGGATGAACTGGGGACAACCATGTCACTGAATTATAAATTACATAGCAAACTTAATCACCGTGAGAATACTCAAATTTCATATTGCCCATGCCTCAACCCACCCAGTCAAGTGAACAATAGCTACCAGGATGTATTTGGACCTATTTGCCCTGTTGGTAGGGGTCCCAAGACATCAATTGAAATGGTGTGCCAGGCAAAGTGCGGCTTCAATACCCAGTATGAAGTCTTCTGGTGATTTGGCTTTTCTACCTGGCACTGGTGGCATTAGGAAATTGTCTCAAGCATGTCGAAGTTCATACTTTCCTAATAGTACCATAGTCATAGGAATCTCAGGGTCCTACATACTCCACCATGTCTGACGGCTCAGTGTGCACTTATAATAATAATTGGGCAGGCGGAAGGTCTTAGGATATTCATGGTAGTGTCCCCTATCCACTTATACAATTCCCTATTTTTCCTGAAAAATTGGCCCTGATTCCATCTAGTACCTTGATACCTTGAGGCGGCTCATCGTCATACTTTCCACTGAGTATTTTGTCTTACATTATGTCACTTAAATCCGCTATAACTGCAATTGTTGGCAATCTTGATAAGCAATTAGCGCTTTAATGTTTTGCTCCAGGTTGGTGAAGGATTTTGAAGTCATAAGCCTGCAGCTTAAGATCCCATTGGTCTAGCCGCCCCTCAGGCTATCTTAGATTCTGCAATCAGTGCAACGATGCATGATCCATTATGACCTTAAACTTAACTCCATGTAAATATACTGAAATTGCTTATAAGTATATATCACTACTAAGCACTCCCACTTGGTTGCAGTATAATTACGTTAATGGCAATTCAAGCTATGACTTCAGTATGCCACTGGGTGCTCCTCCCCTTTGTCGTCCTTCTGAGACAGGGCCGCACCAACAGTGGAAAGGGATGCATCTGTCTGTACAATAAATGCTTTTTTGAAATTAGGGTAGCACAACGTAGGCGCACTAATAGGTGCCATTTGAAGTGTATCAAAGGCGCATTGGCACCATTCTGTCCATTCAAATATGACATCCTTCTATAAAAGCTCAAACAGCAGACCTCCAATGCAACTAGAATTGGGTATAAATTGGGAAGTAATAACCCACCATCCACAAAAACACCTTAATGTCCCACTTACTAGTAGGCATAGTAATCTTCTGGATAGCCTCCACCTTGTCTGGTTGGGGTCTCATCCTGGTCACATCCACCACAAAACTGAGTGTTGGGATTTTTTCCCATATTCCCAGCCAGCTAGATTACTAGGGATTGTTAGGGGATAATTCCCTAATGTGAGGTGAACTGGCTATTGGTTGACCCCAAAGTTAGGGTAACTATGTTCAGGGGATCTTAGGGTCTTCACCTGATAAGATCCATCAGTAATCAATCTATATAAATGCTTAAGATCTCGTTGGGAAGAGTTGCCACCAAAATAGGGGCATCTGATGGTTGATTAACTATCATGTGTACCGATTAGGATTGGTCAGATTTCATCACTGACTGATTGGAAATTGAGGAGTTAGTTGTGAGGCGATTGATGCCACCTGCGACTAGCAAATTAATCATTTGGTTTGTGACCTGCCTAATGTGTAAAGTGTTTCATTACCTAAGCAGGTCGCTTGCCAAGTATGGTTGGTTTGCTTGGAACAAGAGAAAACATTAGGGACACATTTTCTAAATCTTTCCATTTTATGTCTCTATGTTTTACAATGATGGAATCCTAGTCAGGATGGGGAAGACCATCGCTGCTGAGATAAGGATGGGTTATTCAACAGCAAAGGCTATATCCATCGAGGAGGTGCCAACTGAGTGTTGGGCGCTGAATTCCCCACTATAAATTACCTATAATTCACTAATAAATAAATAAATAACAATTTGTAATATAATGATTTACCATATCACAAATTATCGGAATCCATTTGTTCTATTCTTTCTCATGGATATTATTGCTGTGTGATCTAATTGGTAGACTCTTAAAGATAAAGAGCAAGGATTTGAGAGGGGATCCAGAGAAAAGCTGAATCAAATCAGGGATTGCTGCCAACTGTGTGTCAAACCATAGAAACCATAAACAGGGATCTAAGAGTAGATTGAGTTAGGTGGTATGAGGGCACAAATCCCTATTCAAGACATCATAAGTATTTTGAGAGGAAATACTGGCTGAGAGTTGTACTGAAATCTAATACTTCCATTTCAACTAAAAGATAATAGTCGACATACTATCATCAAATGATTATATCAACTACTATACAATGCAGAGAATTTCACGAAACCTGAACCTGTGCAAGTAATATATTTATTGGGGTTATTGGCCAAGAGTAATCAGAATACCTATAGATTCCTACAAAGTGGTGATCACTACAGGGGTGTAGTTGAGTAGATGAACTTATAAGTGATGTCATATAAAGATGAGATAAGAAAACTATGGACGGAATTGGCAGCCATTAGACAGAACGCCCTGAACTCAGTGGATCATCAAGAATTTGCAGCCTGGAAGAAAGAGTCGCCAAGATGGAGGAAGGGTTGATAATGTCACGAGTTTAGGGAATGAGTTAATTGGAAAAGTAACTTTATTAAAGAAGAAAGAAGGGGACTTAATTTGAGAAGTCTTATTTCTGAAAATAAAGCATGAAGCGGATTGCATTCATTTAAGAGCATTCAGTGCTGATATTAAACGGCTGATAAAACAGGTCAAGGAGTTAAAGACTCACAAATGCATTTGTGAGCCATATGCAGCAATCAACATTAAAGAAAGAACTTCTTGTACAAAAATTGGGAAGATGACTACCATAAGAAACAAGCCTCCCGCTTTTATTAATATTTTGGAGATGATGCCTGAAACCGGTCTACAAATGAGCTGAGTAGCTGAATCTAGAGAGGTGGCTAGAGAAACCTCAGGGGAATTCAAGGCGACACTGAAATTGCTGACTTTCCATTGGGATAACGCTCCAGCGTTTTTCTGATTGTTTGATATGACCATGTACAGATATGGCGATCATCAAAAGGCACTGATGATGATGAATTGCCTAGATACCAATTGTTAAAACCTAGTGTTGCCCCACCTAGAGGGGGACAGTTGGTTATACGCAGAGGCCAAAGCAGCCAGTATGAAGGAATTTGTAAGCCTGAAACACATGTTAAGGCGCAAACAAGAGTTTATGAGCATCCAATTCCATAAAGGTGAATCTTTAGCAAGCTTCGCTGATTGTTTCTACAAGTAATTGCAAATCTTTGTTGGGGCGAAGGTGCTGGATGATTTTGTTGCCAGAATTGCATTACAAGCAGCCCTTTGGCACTACTGCAATTTGCACCAAATGATGTCTTCCGAGTTTGTGATGGAATTTACTACCTCTCAGATGGTATACAATTTGAAAATCTTGGGAGCAACCTTTGATGCCCCAAACAGAAGTTTCAAATCAAACCCAGTATGAAATTCAAATTGCATGAAGGGGAATGAAGGTGCTAAGGAGATGAACAACTGAAACGTGCCAGGGAATAAGCCTGAAGACTTCAAAAGGATTAATAAGAAGGAGAAAGTCTGTTACCAATGTGGAGTAAAGGGACATTTTGATGTACATTGCAAGAAACCCAAGGATCAAATCAACGTGGTCCAAGCGAAAGAGTCTGCAACCACAAAGGAGTCAGGAAAAGGGCCCACGGCCTAGATGGGGAGCAGTCTAGAGCTGCGGAGAAGCCTGTTCCTACCAATATTATGCACAAGGGAATTTACATCTGTGATCTGTTCATGGATGAAAACGTACAGTATCAACTGTATCAAGTGGTCAATTTGGACATGAACACGGTAACAATATCTGGGGCGAATGGGATCAACCCTGAGATAATAAAGGAAGTTTCCCAGACATACACCTGACAACTAGTGGATAAGATTCGAGTTGCAGATAATCCCAAAGAATTAACCAAATTCTGATTAGATGATGCAAACCTGTCAATCCCCCTCTGCGCGATAAAGGAATCACGTCTGATTTATCAGCGTAAATCATTCACACCCTTGATTCAACTAATACCACTGCTATACACTTAGTATTTACTACCTTACAATACTCCAAGTGTATGTATATAGATATACTAGTGAATCAAGTACAGGTGAGGGCAATTGTTGACACCGGAGCGCCTATTAATATTGTCTTGACCAATCTGGTATAAAGGATGAAGATCTCGCCTGACTTGGAACACAAGAAGGTGTACAGGACAGCTGGGCCAAATACCACCATCTCATGTGGAGCGTATAGCGCTTTTCCACTTCAATTCAGATACTTGGTGGTATCTTCACCAGCAATATTTTTGGCCAACCTATTCTATGACATGCTGATCGGGACAAAATTTCTATGGAAGTACAGAGTTAAATGTAACTTCAAGGATAATAAATTGACCATATTAGGTCAGACGTTAACATTGAACTATCAGAAGGATGTGGAAGCTTCACCGAGTAGGAAAAACAACTATATCAACTTATTATACAATTATGGCATTGTCCCAATTTGATACCAACTAGTTTGCCGGAAGCAAAAAAAAATGCTGATGGAAATCCTAGAAAATAAGGGAATTCCACTAAGGATTAAGAATGCAAAAACCATACTTCTGGGATTACAAATGATAGTTGACACAGGGTTGACATTAAAAATACCAGAGCTTCTGTATGGGGAGGTTGGAAGCCCCTGGAAGAAGTCCAGAGTAGAGCCTTGGGTGGCTCCTGGAATAATAATGCCAGGCCCTGGGGAAATTCAAGTTCTCCTGGAAAATTTAAGTGAAAAAACGATGAAGATTGAGAATAATCAGATCGTCGCGTTTGTTCAACTAATCCAAATGACCAAACTGAACAAAATCCACAATTTTGGGACCCTCAATTAGATGGGATTGCTGGCTGGGGTAACCGAGAGTATCAACCTATTATTTGATTGAGAGTAAATTGCTGATCTGATGGAAGGACAGAAAGAGGAGGCGCTTGAATTGTTCAAAATGTATTAGGAAGTATTCTCCCAGGATGACCATGATTTGGGATGCACAAGAGAAGTGATTTACAATGTCTATACCTGGGAAAATTTGCCAATCAGGATGAGACCAATTCAAAGGTCAAAAGCAGCTGAAGCGGTAGTGGAAGAAGAGATCAGTAAACTAGCGAAGCATGAGCTTCTAGTTCCATCATTGAGTCCCTGGGTGAGTCCAATTCTTACCGTGAAGAAAAAGGATGGCTCTAATCGTGTGGTGATTGGTTACTGGAAGCTGAATAAGATTACAAAGAAGAATTCTTACCCTGTACTAAGAATTGACAATGCACTAGATCGGTTGGGAGAAGCAGAGTATCTCTTCACAATGGATCTGTTAACGGGATATTGGCAAATCGATTTGCTAAGAGAGGACCAAGAAAAATGCATGATTATTATCATGCAGGGGATATATTGACTGACGAGGATGCCCCAGAGTCTATGCATTGCGCCTGCAACGTTTCAGAGGGCCATGGACGCTATATTAAATGACTTGAAGTTATCATGCGTCCTGGTGTACTTTAATGATATCAATGTGTTCAGTAGGACGTTTACTGACCATTTGCACCACTTGGAGGAAGTATTTAAGAGACTATCCGTGTCCAACCAGAAGATTAAGTTGAGGAAGTGTCACACTTCAAAAAAGACTTAAATATCTGGGATTCATGATCAACTATAGTGGACTGCAGCTGCAAGCCCAGAAGATCAAAGCCATAGAACTAATGGCTGTGTTGAAGAGTGCCCAAGATATATGAGTGTTCCTTGGAATGGTTGGATACTATAGAAGATTTATTCAAATTTTGCTAGAATCGCCGAACCCTTTTTCTTTATGTTGAAGAATCTGAAGAAAGGATTTGTATGGGATGAAGAAGCACAGAAATCCTTCGATGAGTTATGACAGTACCTGATAGATTCTCCAATTTTGAAAAATCCAAATTTTGATTGAGAATTTATTATACAAACTGATGCTTCATTTGATGTAGATTGGCGCCATATTGAGCCAAGTAGATGAACTTGGGGACAAACATCCGGTGGCATATGTTAGCTGGACAATATCAGCCGCTGAGTGGAACTACACTGTAACTGAGCGTGAATGCCTTGCAGTCATTTACGCCTGTAACCAGTTTTGGGTGTACATCCATGGAACACACTTCAAAGTTATGATGGACCACTCCTTGTTGCGTTAGTTTCACAGACTGTGAATACCATAAGGATGACTGGACTAATGGGCATTGAAATTACATGCTAATGATTATGAGATTGTCCATAAGTGGGGGCTTCTCATCAGAAATTGCATGGCTTATCGTGGTTAAAATGGTCCAGATGGTATACCAGCAAGCAGATGAGTTATTCCAGAGAATGCTCAGCTGACAAATTGGGAACAAGACCCAAGCAATCCAAGGTGCGCTTCGAAAAGTGATGGAAAACACTGAGACCATGAATGAACAAGTTTATAAGACTAATGGGAAGCAGTTACTATTCCCATAGCCTTCAGAAAGATCAGTTATTGTTCAAGCCGCTCAGAAGGTTGTTGGTCATGGAGGCCTGAGAAAAGCGACCAACCATATTTGCCAGTACTACTACTTGGGGTCAATTAACTATGATGTCACCAACTATCTAGCTTGTTGTGAGGAGTTCCAGTTGCACAAGCTACATAAGAATATGACTGTATACTGACTGGTCCACCCTGTATTTGATTGGCATACAGTGTCCATTGATGTGATGGGACCGCTGATGATGAGAACGGGGGAGTCAAGTATATAATAGTTGTGATCAATATCTGAAGAGATGGGTTGAGATGAAGGCCCTGGCGAAAGTAGATGCTACCAGTAATGCGAAGTTCATCTTGGACCAAGTAGTATACCAATATGGATGCCCACAGGTCCTGCTGAGTGACAATGGGACAAAATTCACGTCTCATGTGATCCCACTGTTAAGTGAGATAATGGGAATCTGAGGAGTTGTGTCTGTACATTACCAGCTGGAGATGAATGAACTGGTGGAACGAGTTAATGAAACGCTGACTGTGACACTGAGGAAGCTGGTCACAGGAAGAACTTTCACGTGGGGAACATACCTGAGTTCAGTGACGTTTGCCTACAATATTAGTCATCATATGGTGACAGGAAAAACGCATTTATTTTTGCTAAATGAGAGGAAGGCCACATTGCCACCATCATATTTAGTGGTAAACCAACATTGGGGATGAGTGCTGAGCAGTAACTGAACTTATTGATGAATATCCTAATTAAAATGCAATCTCAAGCATTCAATACTACTTTGAAGTAAAGAATATGAGCTAAAATGACAGACGATAAGAACTTACTGGCCTTATCAGAATACTGAATAGGCAAAAGAGTTGCCTATTGCGATATGCATGGTTTCAGGAGAATAAACAGATTGGATGCATTATGGTCAGGTCTGTTTAAGATTATTGTAAGATGGCAATAGATTCCTGCTCCATCAAGAACCTCTTGGATGGAAGGGTATTAAATCGAGTTTATGATAAGAATTTAAAGCAATGGATCAATGAAAAAATAGTGAAAAAAAGTTCCAGAAGGACCACTGAACCATTATGTTGGTTATGTCCTAATGATTAAGTAAAGTCCAAATTAAGGACCTCTGAACCTATCCAGATGGTTAAGTCTTAAAAAAGTAAGACCTCTGAACCATAGAAAACTGGTAGGTCTAAGTATAACTAGGATCCAGTTTGGGGGAATAAAATAAAAAGATGGACCGCTGAACCAAAACAAGGTCAAGTCCCATGAAAAAAAGAAGGAAAAAATAAAAGATTGATAAAAATATTGGATATATATATAACCACAGAAAGAACCATTATATTTTTATTATTTTTTATTGATTATCCTCAATGCAGGGATGATTCCACTTATCTTGCCTCTTGGGGGAGGGAGGATGGATCGCAGTAGGAGTGAACAACCCTTTGAAATCTATGTGAGATCAGACGCTAGCAAGGGATAGACCTACATGAAACCAAGTTCATTGAGCAGACGCAAACCTTTCTAGAAAGCAACTAGGGGAAGGGAAATTGAAATGTCTGAAGAAGCCAAACGTGATACCCTGGAGCAGGGAGGGAAGCAACAGTACAAGAAGAGGCTTTTGGCAAACAACCCTGAGTAATCCTGATAAGGTATTGGAGCTGGAAAATTGGTTTTAATACTTGCCAATGGGCTTTGTTAAGGACACCAGATGTATGGGCTGGCAACAAACAAGGGATACTAGATGGGGATTGCTGAATCATGCCCCTATCAAAGCCATCAGTTGAAGAACCAATGGGATGCACCAGAAACAAGATAGTCATTAAAGTAGCGGATGGCATCCTGCAAGTGACGACTACAAGCTTATTGGAAGCTGAAGCAGAAAGAGCAATGGAAACTGGGAGAAGCTGGAAGATTCGTGGCCCAACTTCAAAAACTTGGCTAACAAAGCAAAGTGCTTAAGCTGCGATATCCCAATCTAGGAAATTTTAAAGATCATAAGAATTCAGAGCTATGGATAAAGCCTTGGTGACTTGGGCCCTTAATTCTGTGTAGGGGAGATCGAAATGTACACTGTTGCTGATGGTGAGTTTGATGGCCAAGACAGCTGGCTTGTAATATTGACCAAGTTGGAAGAGGAACTCTAGAAGCAAGTTTGATCTGGCAAGGAATGAATGATCAAGAGCGAAGGGCATTACTTCAAATGATTCAACAATGATGTTAGGAGTATCTGCAAAAGGAACCAAATCCAGGAGAGTCTTAAGATCTAACTCTGGTTTGATGACAGAGGAAGGATTGGCTGCGATTCATTTTGAGATGATTGCTAAACTGGTTTCAGTGGGGTCGGTTACTGTTTCCATTAGTTCCATGGAAGGACTAGCCACTGGTACTTGACTAGGAGTATGAGTCCTGGAAAGACCATAGAAAAGGTTCTTTCGCGCAGACCAACTCATCTATTGGAAGAGCTGTAGGTATTGACCAGACAAACCGTTGAGCAGCTGTTGGTACCGCAACTCAGAATTTGACATATGAGCTGGACAAGAGGGGGATGTCAGACTTATATGATAGTTGACATTATGTACTCTGGAATTAATTAAGCTCCAATTTTGGAGAAATTAATCTTAAAATTAATGGGATAAGCTCTCTAGAGATAGATTAAGAACAATATGAACCAATAGGATATGGGAAGACAATAACAAGGGCAAAACCATCTAGTACTAAAAAAATAACAAGGGCAAATATAAATGACCATTCTTAATTGGGCCACAAAATAAAAATTGAAGGCATGAGTCTCCTGTTGAGGATGAGGCTAAAACTAGAGAAACAAGGATGCCATACCAAGAATATTGAATATGACAATGGGTCATATTCCCTGATGGATGGAAAACCGGATCCTGGGATCAGTATCATAACAAGTAAATTGATCAGCCCAGAATGACAGAAGGTCATGGAGACTGCACTCTTAGTAGGCATTAGTGAGGAGGATGAGGAGTAGAGCCACATGCCAAAAGTCATCTCAAGCAGCATTGAGTACTGATGATCATACTCTTCTTGAAAAAATGAAGCTTTTTGACTGAGTGTTCATGGCGGTGTTCTCCTGCCCCAATCCTTTTCTTGCTGATAATCTAGGCAAGAGGGGGGATGTGTTGTGATTTTTTCCCATATTCCCAGCTGGCTAGATTACCAGGGATCACTAAGGGATACTTCCCTAATGCAAGTTGAATTGGATATTGGTTGACCCTGATTTCAGGGTAACTATGTAGGGAGATTTTAGGCTATTCACCTGGTCGTATCTGTTGAGGATCAATCTGGGTAAATGCTTAAGATCTTGTTGGGTAGAGTTGCTGAAGAAATAGGGGCATATGATAGTTGATTAACTATCAGGTGTACTGATTGGGATCGGTTGGGTTTAATCACTGACTGATTGAGAATTTAAAGATTAAGTTGTGAGTTGAGTGATGCCACCTGCAACTAGTAAGTCACATGGTTTGCAACCTTCCTTGATGGATAATGAAGTCTAATTACCTAATCAGGTCGCTTGCTGAATATGGTTGGTTCACTTGGATCAAGAGGAAAATGTTAGGGACACATTTTCTGACTCTTTCCAATTTAGGTCTAAAGGATGTCCAGTGATGGAATCCTAGCCAGGATGGGGAAGACCATAGCTTCTGGGATGAGGTTGAGTGATTCAACAGCAACAGCTGCCGTTTCATCAAGGTGGTAACATCTAAGGGTTGGGCGCCGAATTCCTCACTATACTTTCCTTGGAATTCACTAATAATAAATAATAATTTGCCAGATAAAAATTTACCATACCACAAATTATTAGGATCCATTTTGAGTTCTATTATTTCTCAGGGATATTATTGCTGTGTGCTCAAATTGGAAGACTCTTGAAGATAAAGAGTAAGGATTTGAGCAAGGATCCAGAGAAGAATCTGAATCAAATTGGGGATTGCTTCCAACAGTGTGTCAAACAAGAGAAACCGTAAACAGGGATCAAAGAGTAGATTGAGTTAGGTGGTACGAGGGCACAAATCCCGATTCAAGACATCATAAGTATTTTGAGAGGAAATACTGGCCGAGCATTAAACTGAAATCTAATAATTCCATTCAACTACAGATAATAGTCGTCATACCATTATCAAATGATTGTATTAACTGCTATACAATATGGAGAATTGCACAAAGCCTGAACCTGTGCAAGTAATATATTTATAGGGGTTATTGGCCGAGAATAATCAGAAAACTTATAAATTTTTACTCTTATGTACTCCAGCTGATCTTTGAAGAAGTGCCATTTCTGAAACTTGATCTTGATATTGGCCTCGGCCAGCCGGTGGAATACCTCTTCCAAATGAGTGAGGTGCTCAGAGAACGTGCAGGAGAAAATGTTGATATCATTGAGGTACACTAATATGCATGACAGCTTCAGGTCGCCCATAATGGTTTCTATTGCTCGTTGGAACGTAGCTGGGGCGTTAAACACAGCCCTTGCAGAATATGAGTCTGTTGATAAAGCCCTTTGGATGTGATTATAGTGCGTTTCTCTTGTTCTGCTGTGGGCAACTCAATTTGCCAATACCCAGATATCAAATATATCACCAAGAAATAGAGAGCTCCACCTAACCAATTTAGCACATCATCAATCTTTGGCAAAGGGTACAAGTCCTTTTTGGTTATACTGTTGAGTTTCCAGTAGTCAATTTCTACATGGTTAGTACCTTCCTTCTTTTTTACAATAAGAACAGGCGAAGCCCATGGACTCTTCGAAGATTCAAGCATCCCTTGCTCTAGCAGCTTGTTAATCTCCTCAGTTACTACTTCTTCTGCCGCCCTTGAATGGAGGATCAGCTGTGACCTGATGGGAGGATGATCCCCAGTGTCCAGCTGATGAACCACATCCTGCGCAAATCCTAAATTAAGGTTGTCAACAATGAAAATTTCTTTATATGTGAAATAAAGCTATTGCCAGATTTTTCTGTAGTTCTGAAACCCCATTAGTTCACTGCATGATATAACTGCCATTTCACTAAGCTGTGGTTTGAAAGGCATACCAAGTTCCTCCAGCGACCCAAACTCGTGAAACAGTCTAACCTCCTCAACGGGGTCAAGTGTAAATATGTCACTATTTGGTGCTGGCGGATTTGCAGTGGTTTTGTTTTAGATTTGCAAGTAAAACCTTGATCTCCTCTTGCCCTGGAAATATAATGCCTGGAGCCATGTGGGGCTCAAACTGGGATTGCTGATACGGCCCAATAACTTCCCCATAGAGTTGTTTGGAGCTTCAACCAACAATTCAGTGTTCACTATATCTTGATGTCTGGAAGAAATGAATTTAGGTCCAGCAGCTCTGAGCGTCAGCCCTAATATTCATATATCTGTTGGGGAGGGCCAAGGTTTTGCCCTTTAGTTGATGTTAGTGCATGGGGATCACTCTGTCACTATAAACTAGATTGAAATTCCCCATATGCACCATATCTTTTGGCACTCCGCTAGAGGTGAAGTGAATTGGGTTTCGCTTACCCAATATGATAAAAGTCTCACCCGTCATATTAATGACAGCCCCAAGGTGCCTCAAGAAGACGGAACTGATTAACATATTTAATTGCTATTCAGTGCCAATATAGCTAAGGATACCATGACAATTGACCCAAACTGAAACATAAGCGCATTGTATGCTCCCTCAGTGACTGTGTTTTCCACTCCAGTGGTTCCATATGTCATCTGGTGTTCCAAATCTAGTTTTAATGTCACCTTGGCCACCAGCTTTGTGGAGACTATTTTGACGGGGGCTCTGGTATCTATGATAGCATGGACTCAGGTTTTGGCTACAACCAGGCCACAGTAAGTACATTCAGAGTAAGATGCGTTTTGATTGTTTATAACATGGGCATTAAAAGAGTCTCTGTTCCCAAAGAAACATGCAATCCCCTCGCCAATTCTGGAATATTGTTTTATAATAGTGTTGACTGGAAAAGCAACGTTTAATGCTTGCAATGAAGGTGCATTGGCGGAGGGCTCCAACTTTTCAGGGGAAACTTGGTCAAACATATGACAGGCATAAGCTTGAGCTGCATCTGAGACTCCTCTTCTGCCACAGCTGCAGATTGCGCTCGTGTCAATCCATTCTTACTCAACCATCTGCTGATATAATACTGCCTCATCATACAGGGGGACTTCCTTTGAATATTTGGTGATGGTTTTAGGTGGGATGTTTGGATTTGGTATAGCGGAGGTAGAGAGTCCCATCTCTACTCCGCTCTGACTTTTCCCTGGCAGTACTATTATGGCTGTACAAGGTACCTGATGATTGGGGCACCACCGTTCCAGATGCCCCTGTCACTGCATTGAAACAACTGACCCCATAGGGCCCATGTCCCTGATTAATGTGAACGAGCCACGTCAAAAGTTGGACTGTAAGTGATCAGCATAATCAGGGCTAGGGCGGTAGTTGGGCTTATGATGATAGACAGGTCTGGAGCGAAGGTTGAGATGCTGAGGTTAACTTGGCAAAATCTGCATTGAACAACCAAATTTCTCTGAATAATCAGGGCCAGCGAGGGTGGCTGTTTGGTTCACTCCATATTGGGTGGGGGAAACGCTACAGCTAAATGACGCTAGAACTGAACAATTTAAGCAGAGGCACGACATCATCCAACATCAGGGTCATAACAGTGTGAAGCTCATGGTACGGCTTCACTGCAGAGGTCTTTGCAATGCACACATTGGATTCAGATAAAATCCCTGCCCCAATTAACACGTGGTCTTCCACCATAAATTGGTCAGCAAAGGCGGTGAGAGTCTCATTATGCTGAAACCCAATGGTCAAGAACTCAGCCTTCCACTGCGCCATCTTTGCAGTTCCACCAAACAAAAGCAGCACCATATCCTTTACTTCTTGGTATGTAACGGAACTTTCTGAAAGGCAGCAGATGACTTGACCAGCGCTCCCAACATCTAAGGAAGACATTAACAGTTTTGCCCTCTGCCAATCTGAGGCTCCTTCTGTCGCAAACTCAAATTGCTTAAAGAATCTATGTATATTCCCATCACGATCAAAAGGAGGTAGCTTATCACTACAACCCTCATGAAACAGCTCATCCTGCCTCTTGAGCACAGATACTAACGCAAATTTGAGCTCTGCATATACAACTGGGCCAGCATATAGTGAAGATTCCCCATCAAAGCGACCTTGAGGCAAAATGGCTGGCAACTGGAGAATTTTTATTTTGTTCCTTTTTTAACTGATCAATGGGCCCCCTGTAGTGAGCACCACTGTTATAAAATCGGATGAATTTTCAAGATACGCTATAAGGGTTTTTCACAGGGTCAACCCACTGAGCAATTGGAATGGACGATATGAAGATTATCAGTTCCTCATAACACCTGAACAATTAAATATATTAAAGGGAGCAATTCCCCCTAAAACACTTTTATTATTTATAATATAATATCAGCGGACCCTTCCTAGTCTACTCTCTCTCTTTCTACTCAAAAATCCTCCCCCTCTCAATCTCCTCATCTCATTGATATCCCAGCAACCCTGGTCTGTACTGAAGCTTTGGCTTAGTCTATTTGTTTCGCTATATTCTTATTGGTTCTGGAAGAGTTCATTATTCATTTAATTCACTATCTCCTTAGTTTGAGGCAATCCGCTCAATATTCATCATAAGCAGATATCTCAATATTCATCGTTCATTGACATTACCTTATTGACTAATTTGGAGATGATCCAATATCATACATTCAACCTAATATCACCTCATCGCAAGGCTCTTGTGTACTCATATTCTATGATTTTTGGAAAATTATAGATGATCTTCCATGACTATTTTGGCCTTATTGTCCATTTGATATCAGAATCTTGACAATGGGGAATCATAATTTCACAGGTCATCTATTCAGAAATTGTGGATGTGCTTTAACTTCTGATGGACAGTGGCCTCCTCAATTGAGCTCTCATAAGTGTACAGTTTTGTGGCGAAACTTTCCTGTCATCATTTTAATTTCTTCTTAAAACATAGCCTAAAGTTTGTCACAATATGTAGAATGGTTATTGACAAAAAAAACTAGAGAAGGCTCAGGAATTCTAGTCTTGGCATAATTGTTAGGAGCCTGTTGGTCAAATTGTCATCTCAAATTTTTCTAAGTCCCCATGAACTGCATTTCAATGGCAGTCTCAAGAATTAACAAAGGCCATAAGGGAAATTTTCGTCTTCAAAGAAAAAAAAATTTGTGCTTCAGAAGAACATCTCACTTTCAAATTCACTTAAGTAAGTTTGAAATATCAACAGGCTTGCTCAAGCTGTAAGATGCGAATATTGGTAAGCTTAGAGAATGAGCTAAAGTTGTTCATTCTATACAACAAAGCATTTATTAGGACTCTGGGATTGAGGGGGATCTTCTCTAAGTGGACCTACATCCTTGGGCCACATTTCTTATTTGGCTTTTAAAGCTGCATGAGCTGTCAAGACATCTCATTTTTAGGAGTTGATAGGATTGTCAGGAGTTCTTACAAAGAAAAGTATATTCAGTGGGGTCCTCTGGGACCTTCTATCCTTTCTGGCCCTCTTGGCCCCTTGGACCCAGGGCACTATTGCGAGAGGATAACTCTGATTAAAGTTGTTGGATCATACAAATGAGGTCTCAATCTAATTGAGACGTTGGCTCTAGGGTGGACTTGAGGAGCTGTACATCTTGGAGTATCTGATCCTCTGGTAACCCAAGATTCCACTATCTAACATAGCAAATTGGTTGTGAGCCTCATTAATCAGTTAATGAATATCTACAATGTTACCCAGTTATTTTAAGAAAAGGAAGAGGCAGCATTATAGAAATTGACAATATTGAGTGTGGGGTTTGTGTGATCCCTAATTTTTGAGCTACTTCATAGTGTTGTAGACCAAATATTTGTAAAATGTGTCTTATAACTTGGTGGATAAAGCTTCATAGATAGCGTTCAGTTTCCGTAGCCAGTTCTCCTGAGGGTAATAGAGCTGAAGTATATAAATCTCACATTGTGGAAGGCACATAGGAGGCTCAATAATGACTAGAGCGGTATCTCACAGAGTAGATGCCGTTTAAAGTTGTTGGATAATCTAGTTGCTATTCTCATATTGAAGCTCACTTATCTTAATCAACGGAAGGTAGGGCTATTTGAAAAGTGTTCTAAAATTCTAAGCTTTCAAGCTGTAAAGAAGTTACTTTGTACTGAGATGTATTGATATATTGAGTCAAGCTTCACGACTAATCAGCGGATATGCTTTTTAATTAGTATTATTCTTATTTTTTGTGATAGATGTTTCCACTGGACATCTTAGAGCCCCTATTAGTGAGCACCATTTATGTCAGCTTATCAATTCTCTTGACTGTAAGCCAAGTTACAAAATGGGTCTTAGATCTGTAAAACTAATGGAGAGGTTGATAAATACAAAAGATGGGGTGATTAGACTAGTTATGCTATATTTAATTGAGGCAAGCCAACCAGTGGATTGACAATACAAAAACTGAAACTCCAAAACTAAACTGACTAAAAAAAATGAATCAACTGCCCTTTTTGTGCAGCAAGACATAAAAAGAAGCGAGAAAATTACCTACCAGGTGGCATAGCGGCGAGCTGCTTATCCCATCATGGTGGAGGGGAGGGGATCAGGTGGGTCATAATCAGGCTTAGCATTGTAAAGGCGGATCAATGCTGAGATTAAGGGGTTGGAGCATCCGCAGGATGAGGGTTGAGGTGGAGTAGATAGTTGTTAAGATCAACAATCTAGGCCTGGATCAAAGCTAATATGAGTTTGGCAACGTGGTGTTTAGTCTGGACGTTGACGTTGAGAAGTTGTTCTAATTTCGCAGTATTTGCTCTTGTGGCGCTTGGATGGGGAAAAATCTGCCAGTTCAGCGACATGCTTGACAGTGGTGGTGGCAGTTTAGTAGGGGCGTTGGATTTCCTCTTTTGCGGTAGGAGGAAAATTGGAGGGTAACAAAGGGGTGCAGCCCTTTTTAAAATTCCATGACTGATTTGCAAACAGTATGAAAAAATGGGTGTTATTGGGTGTGGCCACCATGACCATGGCAGGATTGTGGTCACTTTGGAAAAAGGCTTTGGGTTTGGGGACATATCAGTTAATCAGGGCTGGGTTATCAAAGTCTGAATTCAGAACAAGGTATTAAATCAATTGGATAACTCAGTGGTGGGACAATTTCATCTGATTTGGTCACTACATCTAATAAATTCCGAGGATTTTGGTTGAATTGGGAAGATAGAATGGTAGATGCTTTTGGTTTTGTATGTTTTGGGTCGGGAGATTTTCTGGATTGAACAGTGGTCCAAGCCTGCATCTGATTGGTTAACATGTGTTTGCATTGGCCAGCTCTGGTTTGAGGTGCTAGATTTTGCTTCTTATTTGATTGCATGGCCTGTGGGGGTGGGGCAGCCAAATTCCCCAATTGAATGCTGTTGGTGTGGCCTCATGGGTGGAGTTGGCCAAGTTCTCATGGTGTGAATTATATTGACATACCTTTTTGTTTGGTCCAATTCATAGCAGAGGGGGAAATTGTGTGACCATTGTTGGCGCAGGCCCAAAATAAATGGTTGGGTGCAGATGGGATATAGGCACGCGGTGGGATGTGCTGGGCCATGTTTAGTGGGTGGGGGGTAATGGTGGGTATATAGACTACTTAATTGAGTCAAAAGTATTCAATATTTATATTTGAGTGGGGACACAATGCAAGAGGACATCCATGGCTCTGTTTAATTAGGATCTTCCACAACCTTTTGAATTGACTGACTTTTAAAAAATTTAATTACTCTTCATTGATGACAGACTCATGACTGCATTTATGGGAGTCACGCCTTTTAAGATCTAGGAAGCTGAGGTGTAATTCCAGAAGGCATCTCCATCAATTCATATATGCGTAATGTTTTTGACTAAGTTTCCCATTGGTGCCTTCAGGGACTGGATAAATTAAAAGTCTTGAGTATCACCTTTTAGGGCTTGATTTGGAAATAGGAAACTTGACTCGCTTAATATCTCTAATCCCAATAATGACAATGTCATAGAATTTTATAAAGTTTCTTTCCTGACCTGTCACAAACTTTTTCCATAAGACTAAGGAATAGTCCTAGGCGATTCTCTATATGAGCGGTTACTACATTTGTAAGATAAATAGTTATTAAAGTATAATATATATGTAAATGTACAATTTTACAAGTCCTTTGGATGTATATTGGTATTTCAAACGTCTAAGACTTGCATTTTGGTATATATGGCGTAAAGAATCTCAAAAGTTCACCTCCCATCTAAATCTTTCTAGATTGTGTAGATGGCCAAAATAGCTTTATTATAAAACTCATTTTATCAATAACCAATATTATCTTTTTAAGAACTTTCTAAGACCAATATAAGGACCAATGGAGCTCAAGTTTGTTTCATTTGTCAACATACAGTTTCTGAATGTAACAATCAACAATTGTGTATATATATTTCATAAGATTAAAATTTTAGATATATATAATAGCAATGATTAAAATCCTAACAGTTTTAAAGAGATTAAATTTATCAAGCTTGGTACTATTGTATAAATTTTTTTTAAAAGTCACATATTTTATCAGGTTTATCACACATTTATGCTTCCAATCCACCATCCAAAAAGTTGTTAAGATACCAGTATCATGTTTTTAAAATCCCTGGTTTTTCACCAATTGATAGTTCCCAGGAGTTAACTTCAAAGGTTCAGTATGTGGACAATTCACGTTTCTTGATAGTAATTGATATGTGATTGGTAATAGTATGACGATTATTATCTGTAGTTAAATAGATAAGCCTGATATGGTCCAATACTAAATCTGTGATAAGCTATGTTTACTGACTGATTCAACTAAAGGGACATCTTCCATGTTCCAGCTAACTTAATCCAATCTTGGATTCAGAGGTTCCTGGCCTTTCTTTCGTCATGCTGAGTCTGCAGAGATTCATGCCTAAGTTCTGCTTCTCTTTTAAGGATCCTCAATCCTTACTCTTCATACCAAAAGAATCCACAAATAATGTATACCACAACAATAATAACTGAAGATAGATAGAGCCTTGTCCAAAATGGAAGAAGCTTTTTTATTAGTATGAATTGTTATGGAATTTATAGAGGGAATTTAGCACCCAGCTCCTTGGTTGGCGCCTCAGCCATGAAACGGCAGCCATTAAAATTAAACTTCCCTATGTGTGTCTCTACTAGTGATGGTCTTCTCCATTAGGTTAGGATTCTCCATTGGACATCCTTGATACCTGAAACAGAAAGAGCCAGAAAACGTGTCCCTAACGCTTTCCGCTCAATCACAGCAATCCAACCATATTTGGCTGGCAACCTGCTTAGGTAATGAAACACTTTACCCATTAGGCAGGTCACAAACCAACTAATTGATTCTCTAATTGCAGGTGGCATCTCTCACCTCACAACAGCTAATTAAATTCACGATCTTTCAGTGATGAAACCTGACCAATCCCAATTGGTATATCTGTTAGTTAATCAAAGATCAACTATCAGATACCCTAATTTTGTCAGCAACTCTGCCCAACAAGATCTTATGCATTCGCCCAGATTGATCCCCACATAACTTAAACTGGAAAATTAACCAGGAAACTTACAAACACTATTAATCTGAAATTGGGGTCAACCAATATCCAATTCACTTGCCAAAAGGACTTATCCTCTAGTGATCCAACAGGTAACCTAGGAAGTTGCAAAGGTGGACAAAAACCCAACACATCCACCCTCTTGCTTAGATTTCCAGCGAGAATAGGATTAGGACTGAGGAATTCTTCCTCGGACCAAGTTAAAAACTTTCATAGTTTCCAGTGGAGCACAGCCTATCTGCACTCAACGCTGCTCAGGATACAAAGGATGTGGTTCTCTTCCTTTTCTTCCTTGTACCTGCCTCCTCAGAGCGTGATCCTTGTGACCCACTGTCATGCTCTGTCTAATCAATTTACTCATGACGATTCTAGTCCCAGAAAGCCGGTTTTCCCCCAGTCAGGGCATACAGCCCATTGTTGTTCTCAGGATCTTGGTTCAGCATCCTTGATATCCTGATCTCCCTCCTCGTCCTTGACAGGAGGTTACTACCATCAATATCTATCTTGCTGCAAAATTAAAAATGATCAATTACATTCGCTCTTGTTATTTTCTCTTAATAATTTTTTTGCTCATATCATTCTTGCATTTTTTTCTGAAGATTTATCTCATTAATGTTGAGATATATTTCTCAAAAATTAGAGATTAAAGAATACTGAAGTGAATAATGTAAACCACTATAAAAGTCCGACATTTCCCCTCTCATCCAGCACAACTGTTGATTTTGAATTCTTGGTACCAGCAATATCTAGACAATTTTCAAATAAGATTCCCAGCTCTTACAATTTATGTCATTCTCCATGAAGTAATCTTTTCTATGTTCCCCCTAGGACCCATATTCCAAGTCACGCATATGTAGGTAGTCCTTCTACTGAATAACGGAAATGGTATCCAACCCCAATGAAACCAGAATAGAGACCATATTGAACAACTTTCAGCAAATTCTCTCTCTCATCAGGTCCCAAATTGGACTTCATTATTCTCTAAGATTTAGCTCTTTTTGCGGATACTCCTACAATTATTGTTGAGCCTCCTGAAGCGATGCCATCTGATATTAATAAATCATTTCATGCTGGATCTGAATTTCTTCCTAGGTTCCTTTTTTGACTCGGCTAATATTATAAACCAGCTGTTCTTTCAATCAAACTGCCATCAGAAATCATGAACATTTTGAGCTCCCCTACGCAGAATTAAGAGACTGAGTAAACAATGCTCTTTCCATAGCTCTGAACCCCTCTGATTTCCCAAACATCCTATATTGAGACATTGCAGCCTATGCTCTTTGTTTTGTGGGCTAAGTTCTTTAAACTTGGACCACAAAGCTTCCAGCCTCTCACAAATTCCATCATTAATTCTGTTTTTAAATCTAATAAAATCGTAGTCATCTTCTTCAAGATGACACTTGCTCCTTGAATGACTACCTCATTTCTGGCTCTTCTCATTGGTACCTCCCCCTTATAGCTCTGACCAGGGGCATTTTTTGGCAACCTCCGCCTAGTATCCCTTGCTTGATGCTAACTCACATGTCCAACGTTCTTGATGAAGCCTGCCAGTCAGCTTAAAACTAATCTCTCAGCTCTGGTGCAATATCAAGATTACTTGAGGTTATTTGCCAACTGCCTCACCTTATTCTGTTGCTTCCCTTGCCAATCCAGAGTATTTCAATTGGCAAGTTTTAACATCTCAATTTCTCTTCCCCTAGTCACGTTATCTCAGGGTTCAGCCTCCTGCTCAATGAACTTGGATTGTGTAAGCCTAGCACTTGCTAGCATTTGAACTCAAATAGATTTTGATGATCTATTTACTCCTACTGTTATATATCCTCCCTAACTAAAGAGGTGACATAGGCAGAATCATCCCAGTCAAGGATAACCAATAAAAAAAAATAAAATATGTTTTTCATAGGTGCGTTTTTTCATATTTTTATCGATTTTTTTCTTCTTTTTTATGGGACTTGACCTTCATTCAGTTCAGCGGTAAATCTTTTTATATTTCTCTAAACTTGTTATTAGGTATACTCTGGCCTACAAGTAAGCATGGTTCAGAGGTCGCATTTTTTAGCCTTAACAATTTATTTTGATTCAGAGGCCCTTTTTTAGGACTTAACCAAAAAATGTCAGAACTTTTCCACCTTAATGGTTCAGCAGTCCTTTTGGAACAATCATATTATTTTTTCTTGGATCCACTGCTTAAGATACTTAGCATGGACCCAATTTTACAAGCCTTCCATGCGTGAGGTTCTTGATGGAATTGGCGACCATTGACATCTTAGCAATAATCTTAAAAGGACCTAATCATAGCACATATAACTTGTTTTTTCTTCTGAAGACATGCATGTCACAATAGGCTATTTTATCGCCTATGTGATATTCAGATAATTCCAGTTGGTTTTTATCATTCATCATTTTGGCCTTAATTTTTTCTTCAAGGTCATATCAAATGCTTACGGCTGCATCTCAATCAAGATGTTTGAAAATTGAAGTAAGTACTTCTCAGTACTCATCCCCAATGTTGGTTCAACCACCCAATATAAAATTGTTAACAATGAGGCCTTTCTTCCGTACAACAACTCAAATGGAATTTTTCCAGTTGCCATATGGTGAATGATGTTATATGCAAATGATACCAGAGTGAGGTATGCCCCCCCATGTGGAAGTTCTCTCAGTGACCAGCTTTCTTGGCGTCACGTCCAGAGTTTCATTTACTCATTATACCAGTCCGTTTGTCTCCAACCAGTAAGGCATTGACATGACTCCTAGAATTCCCATTATCTCGTTCAATCTTGGGATCATGTGGGACGTGAAATTCATTCCATTGTCACTTAACAAGACTTGCAGGCATCTATGGCAGTATACAACTTGATCCAGGATAAACTATGCAGTACTTGTAGCATCCACTTTCACCAGGGCCTTTGTCTCAACACATCTGGTCAGATGGTCAATAACAACTATTATATTTGACTCCCCCTGTGCTCATAGTTAGCAGTCCCATCACATTGATGGACACTTAATGCCATAAAATCCAGGGCTGATCAGTTGATATCTGGTTTTGTTCTTGTGGGGTTTGTGCAACTAGCACTCCACAAAGAAAACCAGAAGATCGGCCACATTGTAGTTGATAGACTCCAAGTAATAGTACAGGCGAATATGGTTGTTTGCCTTCCTCAGGCCTCCATGCCTGACAACCTTATGTGTGGCATGAACAATTGCTGCTCGTTCTCATGGTCTTGGGAATATTATTTGTTTTCCGTCAAGCATCTTAAACACTTGTCCATCCTTGGTCTCAGTTAATTCATCACTTTCCAAAGCGCACCTTGGATATCTTGAGGCTTGTTCCCAATCTCTCCATTGACCATTCTCTGAAACATCTCATTATCCTGATATAGCACTTGGACCTTTGGTAACCTTGATAAGCCGTCCACATTTTGATGAGAAGCCCCCGCTCAGTGAACTATCTCAAAGTTGTAAGCTTGAAGCTTCAATACCCATAAGGTCAGATGTCCTTCCAGTTCTCCTAGGTTATGCAGCAAACGCAGGAAGGAGTGGTACGTCACCATTTTAAAGTGCATATTGTGAATATACACTCAAAGACGCTTAGAGGCATAAATAACTTCAAGGCATTCACGATTAGTAACAGTGTAATTCCATTCTGCTGCTGATAACGTCCAGCTCACATAAGCTACTGGATGCTCATCCCCAAGCTCATCTACTTGACTCAGAATGGCGCCAAATGCCATTAACAAAGCATCAATCTAAACTATAAACTCCCAATTAAAATTCAGATGTTTAAAAATTAGTAATCTATCATATACTGACGTAACTCATTGAATGAACTCTGGGCCTCTTCATTTTCAAAAGAATCCTTTTTGAATCATTCAACAAATGTAAAAGAAACTCTGCAATTCTTGAAAAATCCCATATAAATCTTCAGTAATATCTGACCATTCCAAGGAACACTTGGATATCTTGTACAATTCTTGGAAGGCCATCCACTCTAAAGCCTCAAACTTCTGGGTTTGCAGCTATATTCCACTGGAATTGATGACGGACCCCAGATATTCCTGTTATTTCTTGAAGAATTGACACTTCCTAAGCTAAATCTTCAAGTTAGATGAGGACAGTCTCCTGTAGAATTCTTCCAAATGGTATAAATAGTCAGTAAAGGTCCTACTGAATACATTTATGTCTCCCAAGTACACCAGGACGCATGACAACTTCAAGCCATTCAATAAAGGGTCCATAGCCCTCTGGAACGTCGCAGGCACATTGCAAAGACCTGGGGAATCCAAGTTGTTTGGTATATCCCCCGTAGGTGATGATAAAGCATTTTTCCTGATATTTACTTGGCAAATCATTTTGCCAATATCCTTCTATTAGAGCAATTGCGGAGAAATACTTTGCTTCTCCCAATTAATCTTATGTATTGTCAATTTGTGGTAGTGGATATGAATCCTTCTTCATTATTTTATTCAGCTTCCAATAGTTGCTCACTACTTGATCAGAGCCATCCTTCTTCTTCACAATCAGGATAGGGCTCTACTAGGGACTTGATGATGGAACTAGGAGCCGATGCAACACTAGTTTTCTGATCTCCTCATTCACTACCGTTTCCGCAGCCTTTACCTTCAGATTAGTCTCATTCTTATTGGTAAATTTTCCCCAGTATTGACTTTATGGATGACTATCTTTGCAAAACCCAATCATAATTGTACTGGGCGAAGATTTCCTGATACTTTTGAATAGTTCAAGTACCTCCTTCTGCTGTCTCTTCATCAGATCAGTGAGTTGCTCTCAGTCAACCAGTAAATTGATACTCTCTGCCACCCCTGCTGGCAATACCATCTAATTGAAGGTCCCAAAATTCTTAAATATCCTCAATTCTGCCAATGGGATCAGATGGACAAATGCGACGATCTGATTCTTCTTAATCTTTATTAATTTTCCACTCAAATTCACCAGGAGAACACAGATTTCTCCATGGCCCAGAATAACTATTCCAGGAGCCTCCCATGGCTCTATTCTGGACTTATTCCAGGGGCTACCAACCTCTCCATACAACAGCTCAGTTATCTCCAATGAAGTCACATATTGACTATGATCTGAAATACCGGCGGTATGGTCCTCAAACTTTTGATTTGTAGCAGAATTCCACAATTTTACAGACTTTACACAAGCATTTTTCCTCACTTTCATCCGACTAATTAGTAGCAATTCAGGATAATGCCACATTGTAGATCATATTGATGAAATTTTTTCTCTGGTCAGCGAAGTTTCCGCATCTTTCTGATAAAAAAGAGGTAGTGTCTGACCACTATATGGTCAACATATTATCTTTAAAGTTATATTTATCTCCATATTTCTTTAGAAACTTGTTCACAATTAGAATATCATAGCTTTGGTTGATCAAGACTATTTCTGTGGCAGATATCACTAAAGATCCAAATCTGAGAGTTAAAGTGCTATACGCTCCATAGGATATGGCTGTATTAGGCCCAGCGGTTCCATATTCTTTCTTATGTTTCAAATCAGGCGAAATTCTCATTTTCTTCATCAGCTTAGTTGAGAAAATATTGATAAGCGCTCCGCTGTCATCTATCACTCGCACCTGTACATAATTGACCAGTATATCATTAGTTTACTCATAAAATTCTAAAATGGTATTTATTGAGTGTATGGTGGCGTTATTCACCAATTTGAGGGTGTGAATATTTGCGCGGACAGATCATGAAATGATTCCTTAATCGCACTTAGAGGGTTTGACAGTTTCTCCTCATTTAATTTAACTTTGGCCGGGCATCCAGATTCTCAGTGGATTGATTCATTCTCACTAGTTAGCGAGCGTATGGGTGAACAACCTTTTTGATTATTTTGGGGACAATCCCCTTTTGCTTTGGCTCTGGTTACCGCATTGATGTATAAGTTGACCACATGGTAAAGCTGGTCTGTGCATTGTCGTCAATAATTAGATCACCAATGTTAATATTCTCATTTAAGATATTAGGAGGAACAGTTTTAACCACTGCTCTAGAATGTTTCCCACCCAGGCTGCAGGCCCTTTTCCCAACTCCTGTGCGGATTTGGCCTCCTTTGCCTGGACCACATTGATTTGCTCCTTCAGCTTCTTGCTTTAGCATTGAGCCATGAAGTGGCCCTTCCCTCCAAACTGATGACAGTGTTTGTTACTCTTGTCTGCTTATTTGAGCTTTTCAGGCTTGTTTCCTGGTACTGTTTAATTGTTTGACTCTTTAGAATTTTCAGTAACCTTAGTAGGATTTAAATTTTAAACTGAACTTACCTTGAAGCTTTTTAGGGGCCTCAAACGTGGCTCCTAGTATCTTCAAGTGATCCACTATTTGCAAGGTGGTGAAGTTGATTTCTAACGTAAAGACATCATTCAATGTAAATTGTGATAGGGTTGAAGGGCCACTTGTAGTGTGAAACATGCGTTAAAATTGTCCAATACTTTCGCTCCAACCAAAATCTATGATTCTTGGTGGAATTGGTTAGAGAAATTTGGTAAGATCTCATCTTTCTGGTAGTGGATCTCCTTAATACTCTGTTTGAATATTGACATATGCTTGGGTCTTCCAAACTCCTTCATTATTGCAGCCTTGGACTCTGAGTAAGACCAGATGTCTCCTTCTATATGAGTTAACACCAAGTTTGACAATCTGTATCCAAACAGTTCATAACTGTCAAAGCTTTTTGTCTATTACCATACCTGAACATAGTCATGTCAAACAATTGGAAGAACGCAGGAGTGTTATTTAAATGTAATGTGGGTAATTTTGGCGTGGCTCTAAATTTCTCCTATTTTCTCTAGCGGCCACTTTTGAATTGGCTGCCCAACTGACTTGAGGAGTGATCTCAGGAGTCATCTCTGAAATGGCAGTGAATGTGGTAAGAATATTACTAGGAATTGTCACCCTCTCAACTGGAGTTCTTGAGGTCCTTTCTTCAGCATCAGTTACCACATAGGGTTCACATTTTCATCTCTGAGTCTTCAGTTCTTTGATTTGCTTCATTTGACGCTCCACATCTGAGCTGAGTGAACACAATCAGATGCAATCTGCTTAATTTCATCTCTGAGTCTTCAGTTCTTTGATTTGCTTCATTTGACGCCCAACGTCTGATCTGAGTGAACACAATCAAATGCAATCTGCTTCATTTTCAGTCTTCAAGAATATACTTTTTGAACTATATCTCATTTTTTCAATGGTGGTTAGCCTAGCAGGATAAAGCCTGCTTCCACCCTAGTGCAGGTTTTGTTTAATAAAAGTTCAAAACCCGTATTAGCTAGAAAAATTCTTTGTGTGGTATATTTGTTCCAAGGTCAACCCGCCACAAATACTTTTACTTTTAGATCTCCTTCTTTCTTCTCTGATAAAGATTTCTTTCTTTAGTAGCTCATTGTCAAAATTGGAAACATCTTCTAATCCTTGCTCAATCTTAGTGACTCACTCCTCCAAGGCAGTGAATTGTCTATGATTGGCTGAATTCAAGGAGTTCTTGTTAACGGTTGCCAATTCTGTCCAAAGTTTTTTAACTCGTCCTTATATGACATCTTATATTGTCATGTCCACTCAACTACCCCCTGTAGTGAGCACCAAATGTTAAAATTCTAGTTCTTCACAAATTTGATAGTTCCTAGGAGTTAACTGCACAGGTTTGGTATGTACACGATTCATGTTTCTTGATAGAAATTGATATGTGATTGATAGTATGATGAATATTATCCGTAGTTGAATAGATAAGCCTGATATGGTCAATGCTAGATCTGTGATAATCCACGAAATGCTGACTAATTTGACTAAATGGACTTCTTCCATGTTCCAGCTAACTTAATCCAATATTGGAATCAAAGGTTGCCGGCCTTTCTTCTCATCATTCTGAGTCTGCAGAGATTCATGTCTAAGCCCTACTACTATTCTAAGGATCCTCAATCCTTACTCTTTATACCACAAAAGAGTTTACAATTAATGTATACCACAACAATAATAACTGAAGATGAATAGAGCCTTATCTAAATGGAAGACGTTTTTATATTAATATGAATAGTTAGGGAATTTATAGATGGAATTTAGCACCAGCTCCTTGGTTGGAGCCTCAGCCATGAAATGGCAGCCATTAAAATTAAACTTCCCTATGTGTGTCTCTACTAGTGATGGTCTTCTCCATTAGGTTAGGATTCTCCATTGGACATCCTTGATACCTGAAACAGAAAGAGCCAGAAAACGTGTCCCTAACGTTTTCCGCTCAATCACAGCAATCCAACCATATTTGGCTAGTAACCTGCTTAGGTAATGGGACTCTTTATCCAATATGGCAGGTCACAAACCAACTGATTTGCTAGTTTCAGGCAGCATCACTCGCCTCACAACTGCTAATTAAATTCCCATTCAGTTGGTGATGAAACCCAGTCTAATACCAATTGGTACACCTGATTGTTAATCAATGATCAACTATCAGATGCCCCAATTTTGTTGGCAACTCTGCCCAATGAGATCTTAAGCATTCACCTGGATTGACCTCTGATGGATCCAAACCTGGAAAATTATATATGAAATCACCAAGCATTATTAACCCAAAATCATGGGTCAATTAATATCCAATTCACTTGCCAATGGGACTTATCCCCTAGTGATCCAACAGGTAACCTAGGACGCTGGAAAGGTGGGCAAAAATCCCAACATTGATAAACTCACATGTCTATATTATTAAAATCTGCGCAGCTCTTGCTGAGCTACTATTTATCAAGTCAAGAAAATGTTTTGTCCCTTTCCTATACATTAAAATTCTTGTTTTAAAAAATAAAAGCCCATTTACATTTGTTATAACGCACACTTGAAAGTTGCGTTATCAGATTTACAAAACTTAACTTTTTTCAAACTATAATGTTGGTGCTTGGGGAAGAAACCAAGTCTCAGAACACCACAAAAGCGTTGCACATATATGTGACTGAGTACAGCAGTGTGGAAGCCCATATCTTCAGAACCTAAATGACATTTGAGACCTCCTAATAGAGAATTCTATAAGTTTGTCTGGTCTCAAGCCCAACAACGTAGTCACGTGGGTGACCAGAAATTTGGATTGTTTATATTTATTTGGCCTCTCTAAATCATGGCCAAGAATTTCTTTTTGGGATTTAGTAGCATCAACTTGTGAACATTTGCATTTTCCCTCCAGGTGATAGAGGTTAACATAGCATGATTGCCTGACGCACATTAACATGTTGGGCATTTTTATGCTTTTGAGTTATCATATATAGACATTTAAAGACACCAAACTTTGGGAACCACTAACTGCCTTTTTAGTAATTTCATGTCATGATTTTTGTGATTTTGACTCTTAACTATATATAAACAATTAAGTCAACACTATTTAAGTTTAGGTTTACAAAATCTCAAATGGCAAGTAAGGCCTTGAAACCCTTGTTTTTTATAATTATTTTATGTCGCCACTTTATTGGAGGGTTTTGCTTACTGGGAAGCCCACAAGACAGTCTAGCAGCAATTTCACAGGCATTACTATTTAACCTCAGTCTCATTTTTTTGTTTTGTTGGCTTTTCAGTGAGGAGGATGGGGAGTTTGGGGGTGGTTATTAAGACTGGTGGAAGTTGAGGACTCTTGTGCCCTCCAAGAGACCTCCAGGGGAAATTTTGACGATTTCCATGACCCTGGACTTCCAACTGAACCCTCATGCTTTTGACCCACAAGGTCACCTAAAGGAGAAATTGTTTGGTCATGATTTCCCACCTTGATGGTCCTGGTCAGTACTGCTGGAATTTCTGCTAATGAGAAAGTAATATAAAACTTAATGATCGACATAGGCTTTCCTATTATTGGGACTTAGAAGATATAAGATGTCAATAGTTGCAATCCTGACAGTTCTGATAAGATTTAATTATTGAATTGGTACTTTTAATATGATATTTTAAAACAAATATATTATCAAATTAGATATAATAAAATCCTAAATTTCCATCACAAGAGTTGTTGGTACAGCATGATTTTGTTAAGCTCACACGCCTAAATTATTATTAATTTTCAGAGCTCTTGCTGTGCTAACATTTATCAGGTAGAGGATTTTTTCCCCTTCTTACCTAAAATTTTTACTTATGTCTCCAAAAAAAAGCCTTTTGCATATGTCAAATTCCTCTTGGGGAGTCACATTATTAAATTTTGTTTATTTAATCTATCAAATTAGCAGTTGGCATGTGAGAATAAAGCTAATTAGTGAAGCGCTGTAAAGGCGTTGTGTATTTTCATGAATTAGTACCGCTGGCATGGTAACCCAAGATTTTAGAATTTAATGCTCTGTTGAGGCCTCTTAATAGGGAATACTATAAGTTTCTTTGGGCTCAAGACCAACAACATAGCCATGAGGGTTACCAGAGGTCAGCTTAGGCATCTATTCAGTTTGCCCTCATAGTTGTCTGCATTTTTAATTGGGATTTAAGTGCACCAACTTGTGCTAATTTACATTATACGCCAGTATAAAGCGGCTGATTTGTTGTGAACGTGCATTGCATATTGACCTATTGTTCATTTCAGCATTTAAATCATCCTTTATGGATATTCCAAGACAACCAAACTTGGCGAAGTACAAACATACATTTTTGTTATTGTTTCTTGTCATGGTTTTTGGGATTTTTAACGCTTACTATTTTACTAAAAAAGCAACTCCCTTTTGGTTTAGTTTTGCAAATGTTGGATGAAAAAGTGGGGTCTTGAACCTAATCCATTACACTGATAAACCTGAGTGACTTAAGAAATTAGTAGGAAGAAGGTCCTAAGTCCCTCTGTCTGACAATGGGCAAGATACTCAGCGGATTCATGTTGGCCATGATGTGCGCTATGGTGCACCATAGTACTTTTATGAATAACAGCAGAATTAAAATAATTGTCATAGGAAATGTTTCTATTTATTTACTATAAAAAGATGAAACCAAATCTGAACAGTTCCTCACAAGTGAGGAACTGTCCTAGATAAGGTAAAGGGCTTTATGAGGTTACCTCTTAATTCTTGGGTGATGTATCCTCTTCTTTGGTTTCAGGTTCTCCATAACTTATGTTTTGAAGGAAAGGATTGAAGTCAATAAATGGTTGCTAGAATTGTGTTTAGGAGAGATGATGAGGCATGTCATTATTGGGTGCTACGTTTATTTAAATCTTAAATTTCCCAATGATTCCTAAATGCACTCTGCACTTAGAAGCTGGAGGTCTTTTGACAGAGAAAATCATAATATTGGAAATTTATATTGAATAAATGGGAAAAGGTAGAGTCAGGATTGGAATCAGAAAAATAAATCTATATTTAAAATTGTAATTTCTTATCACAAAAATAAATTAAAAAAGGAAGCAAAATTTGGGAACATGTAGGAATTGGGGAATTGAGAAGATAGAAAATTGGCAATGGTATGGGAGAATTTACCTATAGAAATATCTGTCATTATGGTGGTGTAGTTGGGGTAGTTCTGCACAAGAGACTAGTTGTTGCAAAATTGTTGACTCAACTTAGATAGCTAATTTTTTGCCTTTTATTGTCATTCAGGCGTTATTAGAATGTATGTGAGAATCCAAATTATCATCTCATACCACTATCCGCCCCATCATTAAGCCTCCCATTCATTCCAGAAACATCACACTGTGATTATCATCCATTTTCAGCCTTTTCCTGTAGTTTGTAATAATTATTCCTACTTTAATTATTGTACCCAATGACCCTATTTTACCCCCTGATGATTATGCCCTAAGATCAGGCTATTTTTGTTATTTGGCTAGGAGATCAACTATAGATGTTTCTCATAATTAAGAATGCTTAAGAATCTCCTTTTTCTGAATCTATCAAGTATTCTATAAGTCTGTTCTGGAGTAGACTTATATTTTAAGACTTAAGAGTAAGTATTTTTAGCTTTTATATATAATATTCTGCGGTAGCAACCTTGTCAGGTGACAGATGTCATGCAATTAGCGAAAATAGAAGAAGTATTAAGGGTTAACAATATCATGTGCAGTAGTCTGCGTTTTCCACGCACTACTTTATGTCTCTCAATACAGGAGGCTGCCAAATTTAATCCTTTTATATTCAAAACTCAATTTACCTAATATGGAATCTAACCTATTATAAGAGAATCCTAGAAGAAAAATCAAATGGTTTCTATTATAATCCGCCCATTCCTTTGTGATAGCATGAGCTGAAGTAGGGTGTGACTATTCACCCAATTTTGAAGGATTTTATTCTTACTACTTCACCAGCAAACAGATCTGGAAGTTTAGAAAAAATGCTATTGCATGAGCTTTAACTCTTTAGTCATAAAAACATTTGATCTTATACACCCTCTTTATTCTACCGTTGCCATAAATCAAGAGCAGTTGATCCACAATTAAGAGTAATAAAATTGATTGAATCATAGCCAGCTACTATACTTCATCAGCAATGCCAAGCAACTTAAGCAATAAATCATTTAATAACTCAAAGCATCTGTTTTAATTCTCAGATGATTATAATCTGACACCATGCATTTATCATTAAGTATAACCCCAAAATTATCAAAATGTAGATTCCCTGAACTCCCTAGATAGCCAATTATAGAATAGTCTCAGGGTGTACAACAAGCAGTAAATTTCACCATTAATAGACTTTCAATCAGATTATGTTTCTTCTAATATGTTATAATTCTAGTGATATGATTGAGATACACTGTACCATCTAGTACTAAAAAAATGATTGAGATACAACGTAAGGTTTTTGCGCAGGGTTTATCCCACTGAGCTACAGGTGGACAATATAAAGATTTTCAGCCCTTGAAACAATTTAATAATAATAGATTATGAAGAAATTGCTTCAACGACACCTTTATTTAATTTAATATTTAACAGCAGATACTTTCTGATCCGCTCTACTCTTCCTACCAACAAACAACCAATACCCCTCCCTCAATCATCTCGCTGATATACCAGCGACTTCACTTGATACCACTCTATTGGCTTAAACTATTTGGTTCCACTGTATTCTCATTGTCTCCAGCAGGGTATGGTATTCTTAAATTCCCTATCGCTTTAGTTCAAGGCGATCTACTCAATATTTATCAAATGTCAACATTGCCTTATTGCCTAATATGGAGTCAATCCAATAATTACCCTTCCTAACCCAATATCACCTCATCCTAAGGCGCTCAAATATTCATACCTATAAATCATGGTTAGCAGATTCTAGCCAATCCGCCATTGGTATTTTGGGCTTATCATCCTGTCATATCAGGACCTTAACAATACCCCCTTTACTGGACAATAAGTCTCCTATTGTTTATATGCCTGGAGGAACTTTGCATGCACTCAGTTAATGATCCAAACACTTGCAGGGTCCTTGACAGTATAGGCGTTGACATCTGTTTTCTTATTTTAAATGGACCAACCCAAATGCTGGCCAATCTGTGCTTCCAACCAAACCTGTGTTGGTCACAGAATAGAACCATATTCCCATCTTTGAACTGAGCCATCCTGCTACGCCATACCTAATAAGCATCCTGGTTCTTTATCTTCTTAGCTAAGCTGAACAAGTAAGATTTAGTTTGCAACTTGATTAATGTGTCCGCCTGGATAGTCAAATAGTGGTGGGGATCCATTCCGCTGGTATCTTCTATGCAAGCATAAAGCAGTATTGGAAAAGCAGAGTATCATCCATATAGTAGTTTAAAGGGACTCTTCCTCATGGAAGAATGGTAGCTAATGTCATATGCAAAACCAGCGGTGGAAAGGAGGGAACTCCAATTAGAAGGTCAATCCATTACCAATTTCAAGAGTATGTTCACCAAGGTCCCATTAACTCGCTCAACCATCACGTTGGACTCTGGGTGGTACGGGATCATTAGAACCCCAATGGATGCCCATCAACCTGTTCAACTTTGGAAGGATGTGCGAGTGAAGTTGGTCCCATTATTTCTAAGAATGAACTGAGGGCAGCCATGTCGCTGGATAATAATCCCATTATGAACTTGGCCACTCTGACGCCCCCAAATCCCGTATTGCCCATGCTTCAACCCACCTGGTCAAGTGGTCAATCACCAACAGAATGTATTTGGACTGGTTTGCTCCCATTAGCAGAGGGCCAACGACATCCAGGGAAACCATATTGTCAAGAAGAATGTGGTTTCAATAGTCGGTATGAAGTCTTCTGGTGGAGCGGCTTACCGCTTGCCACTGGTGGCAAAATGATATTGTTTCAAGCACGTCAAAAACCATGATTTCCCAATTCTACTGAGGGCGCTACAATTCCAACGTCTTGCACGTGCCACCATGTCTGACTGCCTTATGTGCACTCATGATAATGCTAGGCCATGTTGAGGGTCACAGGAATTCACCATAAAGTCTACATCCGTTTTTACAAAACCCTAACATACTGGAAGGTATTGGCTCATAATTATTTATTGCCTTTGTGACTTAAGGCGGCTCATTGGCATACTTTCCTCTGAGCATCTTATAATATATTATGTCGCTCAGATCTGCTGTAACTGCAATCATTGGTAGCTTTGACAATCGATTAGCGTTTTGGTGCTTTGCTCCAGTTCTGTGGAGGATCTCAAAGACATAAGCCTGAAGTTTGAGGGCCCATCATTCTAGGCGCCCTTTAGGATCCTTGAGGTTCTTCAGCCAACATAATGATGCATGATCCGTTATGACTTTAAACTTCCCTTCATGCAAATACACCCTAATTTGCTTATATGCTTAGATTGCCACTAAGCACACCTGCTCAGTCACAGTCTAATTATGCTCATGTAAGTTCAGGCTCCAATTGCAGTATGCAACGAGTGCTCCTCACCCTCATCGTCTTTTGGGAAAGGACTGACCCAATGGTGGAAAGGGATGCATCTGTCTGAACAATAAACTCTTTATCAAAATTTGGGTAGCGCAGCACTGGTGCATTGATTAGCGCCATCTGAAGTGTATCAAAGGAGCATTGTCAACATTCCATCCATTCAAACGTGACATATTTCTTTAATAACTCAAACAGTGGACCTCCAATACAGCTAAAGTTGTGTATAAAGTGTCAGTACTAGCCGACCATCCCCAAAATTACCTGGATTTCATGCTTACTGTTTGGCGTATTCATCTTTCAGATAGCCTCCAACTTGTCTGGTTGGGTTTCCCCTATCGCATCTACTACAAACCCTAGGTACTCCAACTGGTTTTCAAAGAAATGCCATTTTCGAGGCTTAATCTTGATGTTGGCCTCAGCCAGCTGGCGAAATACCTCCTCCAAATGGTTAAAGTGCTCAGAAAACGTGTGGGAGAATCCATTGATGTTGTTGAGGTACATAAGAACGCATGACAGCTTAAGATCACAAAGGATAGTGTCCATTTCCCGTTGGAATGTAGCTGGAGCGTTACTAGCCCTTGAGGCTTATGGGCCAGTTGAGAAAGCCCTTTGGATGTGATTAAGGCGTATTTCTCCTGTTTCACCATGGGCAACCCATTTTTCCAGTAGCCTGATATCAAATCCATTGCTGAGAAGTAATGAGCTCCTCTAACCAATCCAAAGCATCATTGATCTGCGGCAAGGGATATGAGTCTTTCTTGGTGATGTGTTGAGCTTCCAGTAGTCTATTACTACCAGGTGGTGCCGTCCTTCTTTTTTGCAATAAGAACGGGCTAAGCCCACGGAATCTTTAACGGTTTGAGCATCACTTGCTCCAGTAGTTTTTGATCTTCTCTGTTACTACTTCCTCAGCTGCCCTAGACCGGTGGATCAGCTCAGACCTGATGGAGGGATGATCCTCAGTGTCCAATCAATGGACCACCCCCATGCACACCCTAAGTCATGGTCATCAAAAGCGAAAATCTACTTATATTTTAAAATAACGCTATCACCTGATCCTTCTGAACTTCCAATAACCCCATTAAATTTTTTGCGTGGTACCACCTCCATTACGCCATGCTGCAGTTTAACAGGTAAACCAAATTCATCAAGTGACCTGAACTCGTGAACCTGAAGGACCTCCACAACAGGAGTCAAATGTAAATAAGCCACTATCTGATGCCAGCGTCTTTGCAATGGTTTGCTCTGTAGATTCGCTATTAAAACCTTGATCTCCCCATGGCCCAGAATTATAAAGCTTGTAGCCACGTGGGGCTTGAGCTGCAATTTCTGATAAGGACCAATAACTTCCCCATAGAGTTTATCTGCACTTCTACCACCAATTAGGTGTTTATTATTACTTGGTGACCAGAGGGGATGGACATAGTCCCAACAGCTTTAAGTGACATCCCTTGATATTCATATATCTGTTGGGGAGGTCCCAGGTCTTGCTCTTTAGTTGACGGTAGCAAATTGGAGTTACCCCATTACTATATGCAAGGTTGATATGTCCCAAGTGCACTGGATCCTTTGGCAGTCCGCAAGAGGTAAAGTAAATGGGGATGCGCTGCCCCAAAATTTCAAACGTCTCCTCTGTCATGTCAACGAAAGCACTGGAGTGGCGCATAACTGTAGTTCCAATTAGCAGGTCGTAATGACTGTTTGGTATTACAATTGCCGGAGCTACTATAATAATTGACCAGAAACACAGGGGCAAGCATTAAACGCCACCTTTGAGACCGTGCTTTCCTCTCCAGCGCTCCCATACATCATTCAATGTTCTGCATCAGGCTTTAACATCAACTTTGCCACCAACTTAGTGGAGACTATGTTACTGGGGCTCCCGTGTCTATTATCACACAGACTGAAGTTTTAACTACTACAATGCACAGTATGCACATTCAAATAAAAAGAATTTTGACTATTTAATACATGGACATTTAACGGATCTTTTTACCAAAGAAGCTCATAATTGCTTCACTGACTTTGGGGTATTATTTGAAGATAGCTTCTACTGTGAGGGAGGCGTTTACACCTTTCAGGGAAGGTGCATCTGAGGCTGGGTCCAGCTCATCTGAAGAATCTTGGTCAAACATTTGACAGGCTTACGGCTTCAGTTGCTCCTGTGGCTTTCATCCACCACTGCCTTGGCTTTCACCCATGTCAGTACGTTCACTCCTCCAACCAGATGCTGATATAAAATCATTATCATATTGGAGGACATCCTCTGAGCATACTACAATAGGTTCAGTTGGGACGTTTGGGGTTGGGATACTGGAGGAAGAGTCCCGTCTCTAATCCGCACTGAATTTTATAATGTTTTACTAATTCTGCTGTACGTAATGGGCCTTACAATTGGGGAAACTCCACGCAAAATGCCCAGTGTGACCGCATTAAACAATTTACCTCATAGGGTCCATGTCCATGGTTTTTGTAAGATGGCACAGGCCAATAATTTGATTGTGGAAATTGGTGTAACCAGGGCCAGGTTGATGAGTCAGCTGCTGACAGTTAGCGTAATTAGGCCCAGGTCAGTAATTGGGCTAGTGACAATTATTGTAAGCTGGTCCAGGGCAGAAGTTGAACTTCTTGATAACTCGCCCAATGGCGAGGCGCATAATAATAAGGCCAGGTTTACTAGGTAAATATGAACTGGATGAGAGAATTCCCCCAAATAAGAAGGCCTGGCAATGACAGCGGTATGTTTCCACTCTGTATTTGGAGGAAAGGTAGCGGATAGTCAGCTCAAAAACTGGTCAACCTTGAGCAGGGGTACATCATCCTCCAAAATTAAAGTCATGACATTGTAAAGTTCATGGTATGGATTCACTGCGGAGGTCATCACATTGCACACATTGGATTCAGATAAAATCCCTGCCCCAATTAACACGTGGTCTTCCACCATAAATTGGTCAGCAAAGGCGGTGAGAGTCTCATTATGCTGAAACCCAATGGTCAAGAACTCAGCCTTCCGCTGTGACATCTTTGCAGTACCTCCAAACAACCGCAGCATGGTATCTTTCACTTCTTGGTATGTAACAGAACTGCTTGAAAGATAGCAGGTGATTTAATCAGCACTCCCAACATCCAAGGCGGATATCAGCAATTAAGCTTTCCGCCAATAAGAGGCTCCTTCTGCCACAAAGTCAAACCGTTTGAAGAACCCCTGGGTGTTTCTGTTGCAGTAAAACAGAGTCAGCTTATTGATACAAACCTCCTCCTGATCATAACTGCAAGCCTTAGGGGTGTACTGTGAATTTGGTCAAGACCCATAGCTGGGATCTTGAAGAGGAGCTGGCTTGGAAGAGTCAGCGGCTCTAAAGGTAGTGCAGGGCTCTTCAGTGGGAAGGACTTCCATCACATGTGGTTCCATTGAGTTGGAACATAATCATCCCCAGAGCTGCTATCATGAGTAGAGCAGCTCCGCTGCCTGCATGCTCAGCGAAAAGTGACTCAGCTGGTATCCAGTCTCATACACATTATAAATTATCCTTCCAGAGCAACCCCTTTTTTCCGCTTCCCAATGAGGATGATGTGTGTAAAAGGACAGTGTTAACTTTCACCAGGTGCAATGTAGTTGCTCAGGAGCATCATTTATGCAATTGGCTAGTTGCCTGTTTTATTATCCAAGTATCCGCAGCTGACTAACTGCAATTTTAAATTGGTTCCTTACATCATTGCGCTCCTGAACGAGCTCCTCTTGTTTCTTGAGCACTGCATCCACCACAAGTTTGATCTCTGCAGTTTCTTCATGCGTAGCAGTTTGGGACAATTCTCCTTTGGTGCAGGCCTGATATGTCATGGCCAAGATTAGAGAAATCTTAATTTAATAGTGGTTGTTCAATGGGCCCCTGTAGTGAGAACCACTGTTATAATTCTGGAAATATGGTTGAGATACGCCATAAGGTTTTTGTGCAGGGTTGATCCCACTGAGCAGCGGGCATATGATATGGAGATTGTCAGCCCTCAAAAAAATTTAATAATAGTAGAATATGGAGCAATTGCTTCAACGACACCTTTATTTAATTTAAAATTTAACAGCAATACTTTCTGATCCGCTCTACTCTTCCTACCAACAAACAATCAATACCCCTCCCTCAATCATCTCATCTCACTTAGATACCAGTGACTTCAGTTGATACCACTCTTTTGGCTTAGACTATTTTGGTTCCACTATATTCTCATTGTCTCCAGCAGGGTATGCATTCTTAAATTCCCTATTGCCTTAGTTTGAGGTGATTTACTCAATATTTGTCAAATGTTGACATCTCCTTATCGCCTTATTTAGAGGAAATCCAATAATTACCCTTCCTGACCCAATATCGCCTCATCCAAAGGGCGCTTGAATCCTTGTACCTATAACTCATGATTAATGGATTCTAGTCAATTTGCCATGGCTAATTCAGGCTTATCGTCCCGTCATATCATGATTTTAACACAATATGTTCCAAAGTTATTACTTTATATAATCAGGAGTAGATGCTAATTTAATTGACTAGTTTGATTTTTTAGTCTTCCAAAGTGGGAAGCTCTGTATTTATGCCAATAAACCATTGGATCAATCATGGCTATAAATTAGTAGATTTTCAAGAGAATTTGACCTAGTTGATAATAATTACCGTATAGTAGACTTGTGGGTGTAATTGCCACAACTTTTGTATTGTGCTGATAAAAGTTCCAACCAATAGTATATCAAATGCTATAAGTCAATGTATAAAGTAAAGTTATTCTCCATCAACTAATGCCAATATTTTTTAATAGGTGGGCATTATTTTGCTATGATTATCTACTATATTTGTAGATACTCTAATAAGCCACCTTTTGTTGTTATTATTAGTTAAAATAGTGGAATATTTATTGTACTTATTTAACTTTTAACTAGACCGTTTCTGGATAAAATTGTGCTTCATGTATTAAAACAGGGAACAATTATATTATATAAAGAATTTTTGTGAGCCTGTGTAGCTGATGCATTTCAATAAGTGGTATTTCAATAAGTGGTGCTCACTACATGGGGATTATAAGCTGAAGTTTTATTACCATAAGAAAACTAAAAGTATAGGGGGTGGAAGGCAAGTCCGTAGGGCATATGGCTACCAACCTGAAGGTTGTGGGTTTGATTCCCACCCTTTGCACATCAATTGGGGTGCCAGCCAAAGGAAGCTATTGGCGGTTAGTAGGTCTAATAACACAAAAACCTTACCCATAATGTAACCAGAAAAATTTGAGTCCCAATCTGGAGGTGAAAAAACTTTCTTTGACGGTTTGCCCTGTTCAGGTTTCATGTCATTTCTTTCTTTCAGTAATGCCTGTCCCCTGGTCAGCTTACCTCAGTTAAATAAAAAGAAAACCAAAAGTATGATTGTAGGATCATACAACTAAGAGAAGTAGTACCCAAATTGTGACGTGGGTGCGTAAATAATTTGTGGAAATGTAAGAGCAGATTTCTATCTTGTTAGAAGCTTTAGAAAATGTGCTAATGAAATCTCTTCTCTGACTAAAACATTATAAGAGACGCGCCTTAAAACTAGAAGTTAAAAGCCTGGAAGTCAAACCTAAAGCCATGAGGAGAAAACCACTAGCAACCATAAACTTAACCAATAAATTACAATTACTGGATATAATTATAATTTATATGTACCGCAAAGTGATTGAGATCTTATGGTAAGCCATTAATGAGAGAGGCGTTACCCTTGAATGAGTCCAAGGAGTAAACTGGTTCCAATTAGAGGCCTGGAATGTTATTACCGCTGCACAAACCAAGGCACATTAAGCTTAATATGTATTTGAACTCTGTTAGTACACCCATCAGAAGATGTGAATTACAGAGTAAATGTCAGTACTGCCAAAGCTATTAGCTATTTACAGAAAAAATAAAGCCTCAATAGCATCATTAATTATTCATTAGTTCTGATATTTGACATTGAAGGACACCTGCCTCACCTTACAGAATGATCTGAGAGATAAACTGAACGCCAATAATGACCTGTATCATATTACTAAGCTATGAGATACCAAAAAAGGACCAGAATATTGAAATTAAGAACATAAAACTTTGATTCTTTTTTGAGGACTGAAATTGCTTTATTGAACTAATTTAAACAGAAAAAGAAACAAGTTTGGGAAGAACAAATGACATGGGAATGGAGCATAAAAAACTTTAACTAAGGTCACTTCCAGTGTGAAACTGAGTAATATCTCATGTCAAACCTAGATTAAAGGATGAATCATCAGAGGTGGGATACTCATCCCAACAAACCAGCCTAGCGCCTAATGCTGGCTGCACTACTAGCCTTACTTTGTTCCTACAAATTTCAGCTCAGGATGGGGTGGCTCTAACAAACCTGTTAACCCCAGGCCCCATGTTGGGTAACCAAACTACCTTTGTTACTGCTACCCCTGGAATGGTTTACACCCTATTTAGTTGTTTGTCCCATTAACTTTCCTAATTTTGATTAAGACTAGAATATAAAGTTCTTCCTAAAAATGTTCAGGATAACCATTTATGGAGCTGAAGATCGATTTAAAGCTACCAATATATAATATTTCTGGATGATTAAAGTTAGGACCAGATTATGCACTACCTTCCCAAGGACGATTTGAGCTTTATAGATGTTGAGAATGCTGTATTACAAGTTTTGGCAGCCCAAGGAAGATTGCCACTTTAAAAGGCTGTATTCATAAATATAAGGTCCTTAAAGTACAAAACCATCAATGTGGGTGCTAGTTGTTTGTAGCACAATGCCCAGGAGCTATTAGGTGCAGTGCCAATGGCTGAATTTGATGTAAAAATTACTCTTCAGATTGCCACCAATGATTGCCCTAAGCTACATAGATCTCATTGCCCATATTAATAAAGGATACAGATGCCTCTGCAATGTTTGAGTATTTGAAGTGATTTGAGATCACTTTTGGTCCAACCAACATATAGATATGTAAAACTTCTCTAATTAATGGAAGATAATACTAAAAACACAGTAGGGACTACTTACTCATGACATGGAAATGCTAGCCTTGGAAGGGGATCTCCAAAATGACCTGCTGGATTTGCAACTCAAAGGGACACTACGCTGCCAGCTGCCCCAAGATATGGCTTAATATGAATTATGTTGCTTCAACTGTGGATAATGAGGAACAGGGAAAAGTCAGTCAACAATAGTGGTGGGATACTCTATTGTCAAAAGTCATTTGTCCTATATAAAAAATAGGGCAAACTCAACCCCTGTCAAGTAATAGCATTACCTAAAACCAGCGCATTAAGCTTTAGAAAGAAGGCCATGCAGTCATTTTCCAAAACTTATGCTTCGCAACTTGCATTATAAGCCCAGTTTAGGGAGTCAGATGAGTTGGAAGTCCTACCTCTTTGAAGGAGTTAAAATGGATTTACCAATCAAGACATTAGTTACTCATTTTCTGATAAATAATGAAAAGATAAAGACCATGGTTGCACAAGTTGATACTCCTGCTGTTTTTAATAACACATGTATTCAAACTACCTTTTATTGCACTCATATCACTATACTTGTAAATAAGATTTGAATTAATGCAATAGTCATTAGAGGCTCTCCAGTCAATGTAATCTTAAATAATTTAAAGATAAATTTAAAGATTACTCTGACATGGACCATTGTCAAAAATTTAGAATGTCTGGTTCAGGAAGCAACATTTGTAAAGGAGCCTACAATGCTTTGACTATGAGGTTTGTCTCCCTACAGTTTAACTCTTATGCCATAATGTTGCCCAGAAGCAACTATAACTTTTATTTGGTACAGTTTCCTCAATGTGATGAAGAAGCTCTCAACTATTGAGAAAATTTCTTCAAGATCCTTAGTTAATTATTATCTTTACACTACGCTTGAGAAGAAAAGTTTCCTTTTACTAACTGCAATAATTTCATAATGTAACCTACAATTACGGATAATTTTCTATTAGCTAACTGCAAGTTGGTCATCATAGTCAGATCCCTCCTTCCATCAACTCTGAATTAAAATACCTCTTAACAATCATCTACAACATATGAGTTGTTTAGGGGGAACAGCTGGTTGTAATTATTGGATTGCTTGCGGATCTGCTATCCAGGTTACTAGAAGAAGTCTAATCTCCAGAAATAATTTTCATAATGAGCCTCATGTGGCTCCTGGTTTAATTTACTGACATAAAGATATTTGAGTTTTCCTGGCTATCTTAACAGCTTGGAAAATTACCGTGAAGAAAGGACAGAAAGTCGCTTTTGTATATCTATTACCCAGAGAAGAGCTATGGATTAAAGTCTTTGAAGAACTATCAAAGGTTAAACGGCTTGATGCCAATCCAAACGCATGTGCACTCATCTTGAGAGATCAATTAAAGGGCTTAATAGAGAAACAAAAATATTAAGTCTAGTCTTTAATACAGAAATAAGCGCAAAAATTTTGCAGCCAAAAATTATAATTTATAAAGTGAAAGGAATATTACACCACATTGACACTGGTGATGCCTAATCATATATGCACACGGTCTATCCAGAAGAGCTGAGTCATTAAAAACTTGTACAAATAAACTTGATAAACTAAAACAACAAGGAATAACTGTGCCATCTCAAAGCTTTAGGCTATTCCTGTACTTATCATCAAGAGTAAGGGTAGCTCCAAATTGAAAAGTTATTGATTATTGTTAACTAAAGAAGTACTTAAAAAATGTGCCTTTTACATATATAGATGACGCCATAGACCAATTAGTAGGTTCCAAGCATCTCATACCTTTGGATAAAACAGTAGTTATTAGTAGATAAACCTGTCTAGATAAGAACGATAAAGAAATACAATTATCACTTCCCTGGACTATATTAGCCATTACTTATGCCTTAAGGTCTGTACAACGCGCATGCCACCTTTCAGAGAGCCATGGACAATATCAAGTCGACCTAAAATTGAGCTCCATTTGTAAAGCTTGAGGACATAAACTTGTTCTTGTTCACCTTTAAGAAACGTCTATCGCATTTTGAGGAAGTATATAAGCGGAAGCCAAGGTTCAAAAAAATTGAACCCAGAAAGTGTCAATTTTAAGACTCATTTGGTGTAGCTGGGCACATCATTGATACTCAAGGAGTACCTCAACCCCAAAGGTTTGATGCCATCAACCAGATAAAAAGCTCTTGTGAACAAATGGGATGTGCAGGAGCTTTTAAGAGTGGTGTATACTACTTTAAGTTCATAAAATGGTTCACACAACTAGCTGAGCTTTTGTTCTACTTATTATTAAGTGAAGTGGCATTTCAATGGTCTACAGAATTCAAGGAAGCTTTCAATAAGTTAAAAGCAACTCTAACCTTGGAACCAGTGCTGCGCTACCCTAAGATAGAATATATGTTTATCATACAATACAATACCTCCTTAATGGTCCTTGGAGCGGTGCTAATCTAATGTTATGGATACCTGGAGGAACATCCAGTAGCTTTTTGCAGCTTCTCCTTCACTAAGAAGGAGAGAATTTATATGGTAATGGAACGTATGTTTAGCTAATATTTATACTTGTAACCAGTTTTGCGTTTAATTCAAGGGACTAAATTACAAGTTGTCATTGATCGCGCCTCCTTACTGTGGCCTTATAACCTTAAGGAGCTCAAAAGTTGGTTATTCAGATGGTCAATGAATCTTTAGGCTTACAACTACAAAGTAGTACATCAACTGGGATCTTCTCATTATAATGCCAACATGCTCTCCTGGATAACCATTGTTTCTGTGTTGTCTTCTTATGCAGACTAACTGTTTAAGAAAATGAAGGCACACAAGTATGCCGATGAGCAGCTACTATAAGATGCATATTAAGATGATTATCAAAAGAGACAAAATTTGAAATAATATACTCTACAAAAGGAAGTGTTGGTTGAATAAAATTACCCATCCTATATAAATGGCCATAATTATTATGCAAGCTCACCGGATTGTTGAGCATAGCAGACTGGCCAAAACTCTAAAGCAAGTCCAACAGATCTACCAATAGGAGTCAATGAGTTTTAAAAATCAATACATTTTAGTTAAATGTCAGTAATGTCAAATACAACAGCCCTTCAAGGCCTCCACCACCTATCAACCATTCAAGCTCAACTGTGCTTGACATAATATCTCAATTGATGCTATCGAATATTAGCTTGTCAGCAACTTCAATCACCATTACATCATTTTAGCCATCACTAAATGACTACGTGGTTCAAGGGTAAACACTTGCAAATTTGGAGCAGTCACTATTGCTAAACTTATTATGTAAAAATTATCAATAGACACGATGTTCACAGGTATTTTGACATGCAATGATACAAAGTTTTACTTTTAGGATGATTTTTGAAATTATTAAGCTTATGGGAATTATAGGGGTTTTAGCTGTCCCTTACTATCCAGATACTGATGGTTAGATGAGAGGGACAATGGAATCTTAGAGAAGATTATCCACAAGTTCACTGTCGTTTTCCCATCCCAGTAAACCTTTCATTTTGGCCCAATAATGTTGCCTATAACAATGGTATTATAATACCATGGGGTTTTCATCATTTTAACTGCTCTATTGTTTGCATCCTGCCTTGCCTCCCTTGTTACACTCAATTGTAGAAGACAAGGATGGTGTTGGAATTTGAGATGACCACATAATCTAATCTTTTAACCAATTGATAAATTTGACAATTAAGTTTTAGTTGTACAGTATTGGCCACAGCGGCCAACTGATGAGATTATCATTGGGCATCATCCCCAATAATATTAAAGGCCGCTGACTGATGAAATTATCATTGCAATCATCCCCAACGAAATTAAGCAATAATTTGATATGGGAGCAACACCTGATAGTCAAATTATATGGAATTGTTCAGAGCGGAACAAATAGGGATTCATTAGAAACTATTAAAGCCTTTGAATGTCAGAGGAAAAGCATAGGATCATCATCAGCCAAAAAAATTG
>JAKSZP010005722.1:0-73329 GCA_022478985.1 Massospora cicadina | reverse complement strand
TGAAGAATTTCACGTCCATCATGACCCTTCCACAATCAGCCATCCAGGCAATAAGAAATACATCAACTTGATCAAGCAGACCTACAATTGGGCGGGTTTAACTAAGGAAGTTACAGCCTGGATTGCTGATTGCATTACTTGTGCTTGGGCTAAGTCGGTTCACTCTGGTAGAAATGGGCTTCTATACCCCTTACAACAGGTGGAGGGTCCATGGACATCGGTGTCCATGGATTTTATTTTTGGACTTCCATTCTCTAATGGGTTTACAGAGGTGATGGTGGTAGTTGATCTTTTTACAAAGTTTTCTCTTTTTATCCTCTGTGCTTCCATGATTACATCATAGAAAACTGCTCATCTCTTTGTGTGCCATGTGTTTTCAATGTTTGTTCTCCCGCAGGAGATCATCAGTGACTGTGATTCTCAGTTCACATTGTGATTCTGGAGTGAACTTTTGTCTAATAATATGTTTCCCAGTGTCACTCCATGGCATATCATCCCCAGTTTGATGGACAGACTGAGTGAGTTAACCAAGTTCTATAAAAGTACCTGCTTTGCTATGCTGCAGCTGCACGGGACACCTGGGCTAATGACCTTTCCCTTGCTCAATTTTCTACAAAAACGGTATTTATTCTTCCACAGGGTTTTTACCTTTGAAGCAATGCTAGGATATAATCTCTCTTTTTTGGTTGGACCCTGCTTGTAGCCAAATCTCCAAGCTGCCGTGGATCATGCTGAACATATTAGATATACTCAATCCTTAGTGTAGGAGCACCTCACTAAAGCTATTAAAGACTAAAAATTGTTTGCAGATTGTAATTGACTCTTGGGTCATGACATAATGGTGGGCTCCCATGTTATTCTCGATATGCATCATTTGAGAATGCAGGTACCCTCCCATAAGTTTGCAAGTAAGCGTTTGGGCCCCCATTTGGTGAAGAAAGACTTTTGGCAATAGTATGTTCCAGTTAAAACTACCAGCCCATTGGAAACAGCACCCCATCTTCCACGGTTCCCAGTTGTCACTCTTTAGGGGCACTGTTTCCATGAATCCTGAGCCAATTGTAATTGAAAATGTGGAGGAGGCTGAAGTGGAAGGGTAATTCAGCATCCTGAAAGTTCAAATGTCCGTTCAGTACCTTGTGGCCTGGAAATGTTATCTGGCCTATGAGAACAGTTGGGTTAAGGCCCACAATTGTGCTAACTGCATGTTATTGGTTGAGGTTTTTCATGAATCACACCCTGACGCTCCCTGCCCCCCCCAAAAGTCATGACTTTAGTGGCAATCAAATTGCCCAAAGTGCACAAAAATGTGTCGCCCTGGTTCAGTTTCACGGTGGTGGTGCCCTTCCTTTGAAAGAAAGAAAAGGATAATGTAAGTCTCTGGGAATGTCCCCAAAGCATAGATTGGTCACTCTTCCCATTTTCAAGTAAAAAGGTTCTGAAGAGGGTAGCTGTACCCCTCGTTATCCAGGGTGACCTCACTCGCATGGTAGACAAGCACTGGGTAACAGCTCTCCCTCTTTGAATCCCTCCCTCAGTCCCCACACTCACCTCAGCCAAACTTGTCCGCCAGATCAGAAAAATCTGCGCCAAGATTACTGATTTAAAGTCAATTGGTCTGAAACTAATTGAAATTAAGCCTGACAATTGGAAACCTCATTTTTAAAAAGGGATGAAGATTATATTATCAGCTGGAATCACTGACAGTTTTGATTCAGCCAGCAGTATGACTGTCAAAACTAAAACCCTCTTAAAAGCATTGGAGATGATCCCCGATGTGCAGGTAGTAGCATCAGAAACCATTGACAATAGTTTGAAGCTCCCATCTGGCAAATTAGAAGTTGCTGCTGGCATAACTCTTTTGACTAAACGAATGGCCCAATGACTGGGCACAGGTGGGTTGAGCATCCCAAACCTGTTTTTAACCAATTGGGACAGTCCCTATGTGGGGTGGCCCTGGGTAATTTCTGTTTAATTGTCAGGACAGACGCTGTCACACCAACTACTAAAAATTCAGTTAAGCCTCAGTTAAGGCATTTGAGGCTGAATTAACAGTGACTCGGCCTGCTGCCAAATTCTTCAATATCAGTTTCTATTGAGCTTATCTTCCCCATCACCAAAAAATTCACCAGTTAGGTCAAACTTAAGGGACCTGATCCCTGCTTGTTCCCGCATCAATTGACCACTAATTAATTAGTTGCATCACACTAAGAAAATTGTTGGTCAATTTTCTTCACTTTCCTTTTAAATAAATTCTGCCACTAAAACCACTAATTTTAAATTTAATGATATTTTTCTGGCAAAGTCCCAATGGCATTTCTCTGGTAGCCTGTTGGTCCTTATACCAGATGGGCTTTACCATTATTAATAATTACTATGACTTCCACCATTGTTAACTGGATTCTGTGAGCCAGATACTTCTGGCAATTTAGCTCCCTTATTTTGACTATACTTCATTAATGCACTGGGATTTTTGGCCTTACATCCACCATCTCCAAGCAAAGATCCGTACCCCTTGTCTCCTCAGTTGCATTGAATGAACCCACTGGTAACTCTGTAGAAACTATCCCAGTGATACAATTCTCTGCAGCAAGACCTCCAGTGTCTGAGCTTGTCTCCATTTGGCTCACTTTTGAGTTGCTATTCATAATTGCCCTACATCAACAATTTATAACTTCCCAATTTATGGCTCCATACAACATCATACATGTGTCAATGCCTCTAGCATTCTGGCTTGCTATTGGGTTCTCATGCATCCTGACTGGCAGGCCATTCTAAACTTCTTCTGCTGTTTTCATGACATAATTGACCAACCATTGGTTTTTGCCACTTCCGCCCTGCTCTTCAAGGTGGGCGCTGCAATATGACATTTTACCAAATGAACTTGCAAACAATATTCTGATTCTGTTGTAAATTTGGTCACTCGCCAATTTTGTGGGTAGTATCCACTTTGCCTTGGAGAAACTTCTTTAGGCTGGCAGAGCCTAATGGATTATGACCTCTCCCCCACCTATTATTCAGGAAAAAAGTTCACATGTTCCTTCCCAAGATATTGTGAATTAGGTTCTCAACACCCTCACTGAGATGCAAATGCATTCTGTGATTGTTCTTAACAATGCCACTGTATTATCCCATGCCCAACAAGGGGTCACTTTGTTGGACACTGTAGAAGGGGATGCCCATTGGTAAGTATAAAGATTTTTGCATTCTTCTTAACAAGCGGGGGATCCCACCTCGCTGATTGCCGTTGTATCAGATGCTTTGAAACCCCCTGTGTCACACTCAGACCATTTATTCTAATTACTCTCTACTAGGGCTAAAGCACCCAGCTTGGCTTCTTTGTTCTCTACCTTCTGCAAACAGGCTCCCACACTGGACTTCTCTAATGATATGCTTCAGGCAATCTTTAAATTAGGGTTGGATTCAGTTTCTTCTCATCACAAGGTTTGGACCACCTCAAAAGGAACGGTGGATCAAATATATTTTCAAGAAACCATTATTAACGCCACCCTCACCATACTTTCCGCTATAAAGAGGGAAATTTATAATAGGGCTACCCAATGACGACACAGATGCAGTTTTTACCATTAAACCAGTGTTAGTCCTTGCCTTAAAGCCCATGACTACTTCTGCATCAGAGTTGGGTTATCCTGGGTCGCCTATAAATGAATCAGTAAAAGCCCAGATGGAGGAAACTGGTTTCCAAGCCCTTGTTCTTCCCAACTTTACTCCAGAAAAGGTCCCTGACCTTCCCCCAATTTGCCTGCCATTTCTTCTGTTGCAGCAGAAATGCCAAAATCTACCAATGAATAAAACTTCGCTTATTTCTTTTTTATCTATGAAGATTAGTATCAGCTCTCACCACATCTCCTTTAAGGCTTTGGTGGATACTGGAGCTGCAGGTAATTTCATGAGCGTCAAGTTAGCCCAACAATTGGAACTGGACATGTATGTAGATCCATTTGTGATGGTAGCTTCTTCAGCCTCCCAGACATTTCATATAGTCTGTCAGCCAGTGCTTTTTCAGTCCATCAGTTTAGCTTCTATGATCAGTTTTTTTCTATGCCAAACTTGGTGTTTCTGGTGATCTTGGGGGTTGAATGGTGGTACTGACAACATGTGAGAATCTACCTACAGTCAAACATGTTGTCATTCATTAATGATTAAATGGAGGGTGAATTTCCCTTAGTCAACACTCTTAAGAAAACTTAAGAGCACAGTTCTATTACTTCCCTCATTTCTCCTGTGGGTCTTCCATCCAATTTTCCCAATGATTTAATGTGCTATTGAAGTATCTTTGATTCTGAAAAGGTGGATTGTCTGCCTCCTCATATCAAATTCAACCTGGAATTTAGAATGATAGTGCAGTTGGTGATTATCAACTGTCTATTGTATCCCCACACAGTTAAGGAGGAGCTTGTACTTAACACTTGGTTTTATGATATGCTAAAAAAAGAGTGGTTATTTAAGGAGACAACACCAGTCACATCTCCCATTGTCTTCACTAAAAAGGCCAATGGTTCCCTCTAACCCTCCATGAATATGACACTTAAACAAGATTTCAGTTCAAGATTCCTACCCTCTGCCCCGGAGCAGACTATCAGTTGAGCGATTGCTAAATCTTGTGTGTTTTCTAAGCTGGATCTCATCAATGCCTTCAACCAGATTCAGGTGATGGAAGGGCAAGAATGGTTAACCGCAATCAAATGAAGCGAGGCATTTTCCAATTTCACATAATGATCTTTTGGGTTGAATAGTTCACCCGCTACATTTCAATGAATGATTGACAGTGTACTGGGCGATCTCTGGTTCACTTGCGTGGTTGCATATATTTTGATAACATTCTGGTTCACCCCCCAACTCCCAAACAACATTCTAAAGCTTGAAAGCATTTGTAGCTGCTTTGCACAAGGCAGGCTTGTTCATCAAGCCTTCCAAATGTAAGTCTATAAGGAAGAAGTTACCTTTATTGGGAACCTAATCCTTAAAGATAGCTACGCGATTTCTCACAATAAGTTAAACACTATCCGTGAATTGCCAACTCTGACAACCCAGAAACAATTATGGAGTTTCTTGGGAACCTTTATTTTTCTAAAGAAATTTTCTTTGGCCCTTTTACAGTTAGCTGCCCCGCTCCACCCCCTCACAGGCAATAATGTGCTATTTTGTTGGACACCCAAATGCCAGCAGGCGTTCAAGTCAATCAAAGAGGTGTTTTTATCCCTGCCCATCCTGAATTATGAGGATCCTGCAAAGCCATATATCATTGCATGTGATGCCTCCTTGGTGGCAGTGGGGCAGTTCTGCTTCAAGAGCATGATGGCTTTGAACATCTGGTTGGCTACTTTTCCTGAAGATTTACTTCTATGTATCAATCCTGGGCCATCTATGATATGGAGTTAGCAGCCATAGCATGGGCATTGACTCATTAGAGGTATCTGTTACAGGGTGCTCAGCATTAGTTAACTGTGCGCATGGATCACCAAGCTCTCTTGTATTTCCATAAACCCTAAAAATTGGTGCATTGGTAAGCTTGTACCTATCAGAATCTATGTAATTTAAATTTCTTTTATAAATTTATAAAAGGTGCACTTAACGTACTTCCCAATTTTCTTAGCCGTAACCTGGCCCACTGTCCCTTAGTTCCAGATGAAGTAGACTTCATTACTGTAATCCCTGCAACTCAAATTTTGTTGATCATCCCCCATTGTTTCTTTAGTCAACCTTGATCCTGACGCTCCTCTAGATATACAGGTCTTAGCAGCCCAAATGACCTGCCCTTAAGGAGTAGAGTTATTTAAGCAATTGTCCCTTTAAAATCAAAAACACTCCCTGTAATTTTTGGTAAAGGGCCTCATTTATTTTAAGTCACAAATTTAGGTTTCCCCTCATTTCAGAGATGAGGTATTTCGCATGCATCATGACCTTCCCATAATTGGCCATCCAGGCAATAAGAAACACATCAACTAAATCAAGTGTACCTACAATTGGGCGGGTTTTACTAAGGAAGTTCAGGTTTGAAACACCAATTGTGTTACTTGTTCTTGAGCTAAGTCAGATTGCTTTGGTAGAAATGGGCTTCTATATCCCTTATAACAGGTGAAGTGTCCATGGACATCAGTGCCATGTATTTTATTGTTGAATATCTCTGCTCTAACATATACTTCTAGTGGTGATTTGGTGGTTGATCATTTCACCAAGTTTTCCTTTTTTATCCCCTGTGCTTCTACAATTACATCAGAGGAAACTTCTCATCTCTTTGTGCGCCATTTGTTTTCAATGTTTGATCTTCTGCAGAAGATCATCAGTAATCTTGGTTTAAAGTTCACAGCGCAGTTCTGGAGTGAACTTTTATCTATTTTAAAAATTTCCCAGTGTCACTCCATGGCATATCATCTCCAATCTTATAGACAGATTGAGTGAGTTAAATAAAGTTCTAGAATGGTACCTGCGTTGCTATGCTGCAGCTGCACAGTACACCTGGGCTAATAACCTTTCCCTTGCTCAATTTGCCTAAAACAACAAAATTCATGCTTCCACAGGGTTTTCTCCTTATGAAGTGACGCTGTAACGGATCAGGTGGTACCTGATCCATACGTTGCTATGGAGCAGTTAGTACTAATCCAAATCTTAAGAAGAAACCTGTATGAGAAAAAATCAGAGTGAGGAAAATTCATTGGTTCAAAGCCAAAATGCATCTGAGTCTATATGATGTTGGACTTACAAGTGTTTTGGATGATAATTACTTGGGGAATAGAATCTTCGCCCAAGATGTGTGGATGTTTAGGAGAGCTCGGCATAGAGGGATAGCTTATTTTATATTTGCAAAGCACTATATATTTGAGGATAGGCTGTCTTGAGTAGCCAGTTGAGTCTTCTACGATAAATCCCCAAAAAATCCAATAAATTAATTAGGTTGCACAAGAAAGGAATATTTTATTTAAAATAGAATATTGGATCAAAGGCATGGGCTCTAATACTGGGCATGGTTTGGCGTTGGTGTGTTACTCGGTATCCTCCTACAGCGTGTGGACAGAGATCTGAGGACATGTGGCAATAGTGAAACTCAGCAGATGGGTTTGAGGATTGGCTCTGGCAGGCTTGTCTCTAGTAGAGTCAGTTATGTGGCTCTTACTTCCTAATTTCCTTGTGTGATATTGGTGCAAACTCATTCATTACATTAGACTCAACTCAACTTGTTCTTGGTTCAGTTGTGAGTGGAAGGAGGTGGATGTTCTGAAAGGAAGGAAGGGACTGGCTGTGAGTTAAAAGAAGAAGGAGGTTCAGAAAGGGAAGGAATGGATCTACTTTGATCTGAAAAAGGCGTTGTGAGTGAAGTGCCAGATGTAGTTGGCTCAAGTGTCTGGAGGAACTAGGAGTGAAGTGTACCAGGGGGCGGATGAAATAGCGCAGGCTATGGCAGATGTCAAGGAGAATCAATGGAGGATTATGGCGCGGGCAGTGGCCCATCAGGAGCAGCAGGCGGATACCCAAAAGGCGTCTGAAGGAGCTGTGGATGAGCTGTACTTGGGGGCGGATGAAATGGCATTAGCTATGGTAGATATTGAGAAAAATATATGGGGAAGTGCAGAGCGGGCGATGGCCCAGCAAAAGCAACAGGCGGATCCATGAGAAGCATCCAGAAGGGCCATGGACAGAGTGTGCCAGGAGGCGGAAAAGATGGCATATGCCCTGGCAGATACCAAGGGAGAGTTACAGAGAAGTTTGGAGTGGGTGGTGGCCTACCAGAAGCAACAGGTAGATCCATGAAGAGCATCTGGAGGAGCTGTGGATGGAGCATACCGGGGGCTGGATGGGATGGCATGTGCCCAGATGTATACCAAGGAGAAGTTACGGGGCTGTTTAGAACAGGCAAAGGCCCACAGGGAGCGACAGGCAGATCAGCACAGAGCATTGGATCCAGAGCTTGGGAGATGGGCAAAGGGCCGGCTGTGGGCATGAGTGAAGTGGAAAGGTAATCCAAAGGAGGAGACAACGTGGCAAATAGGAGAAGTTGGCGTGCAGTGCCCCAGGATGGTCCCAGGATTCCGATCTTTACAGGGGGGTAATGTAAAAAATCAGGTGGTACCTTATCCATACATTGCTATGGATCAGTTAGTACTATATTCAAATCTCAAGAAGAAACCTGTATGCAAAGGAATCAGAGTGAGGGAAATTTGTCAGTCCAAAGCTGGAATGCATCTGAGTCAATATAATGTCAGACTTATGAGCATTTTGGATGATTATTCATAGGGAATGGAATCTTCATCCAGGATGTGCTGGACGGTTCAGGAGAGCTTAGCATAGAGGGAAATCTTATTTTATATCCACAAAGCACTATATATTTGAGGATAGGCTGTCTTGAGTAGCCAGTTGAGTCTTCTATGATAAACCCTAAAGATCCAATAAAGATTTGGCTACACAAGAAAAGAATATTTTATTTAAAATAGAATATTGGATCAAAGGCATGGGCTCCAATAGTGGGCATGGTGTGGCGTTAACTTGTTACTTGGTATCCTCCTACAGCATGTGGACAGGGATCCGAGGACATGTGGCAATAGCGAAACTCAGTGGATGGGTTCAGGGATTGGCTCTGGCGGTCTGGTCTCAAGTAGAGTCAGTTATGTGGCTCTTACTTCACAACTTCCTTGTGGGATATTGGTGTGAACTCATTCATTATAGATGCTAGGATATAATCCCTTTTTTGGTCAGACCCTGCTTATGGCCTAAGGTCCAAGCTACCGCGGATCATGCTGAACATATTAGGTCTACTCAATCCTTAGTGTAGGAGCACCTCACTAAAGCTATCAAAGACTACAAGTGGTTTTCAGATTGTAAGCAACTCCTGGGTCATAACATAATAGCGGTCCCTATGTTATGCTTGATACACATCATTTTGAGAATGCAGGTACCCTTCCATAAGTTTGAAAGTAATCATTTGGGCCCCCGTTTGGTGGAGGAAGACTTGGGCAATGGTGCATTCCAGTTAAAACTACCAGCCCATTGAAAAAGCACCCTTTCTTCCACAGTTTCCAGTTTTTACCATTTAAGAGCACTGTTCCCATGGATTCTGAACCAATTGTAATTGAAAATGTGGAGGAGACTAAAGTGGAAGGTTAATATATCATCCTGCAAGTTTCAAAAATCTGTTCAGTACCTCATGGCCTGAAAAGAAATCTGGCCTATGAGAACAGTTGGGTTAAGGCCCATAATTGTGCTAACTGCATGGAACTGGTTGAGGTGTTTCATGAATCCCACCTCAACGCTCCCCACCCCCCCCAAAAAAAAGTTGCAACTGTAATGATGATCAAATTGCCTAATGTGCACAAAAATGTGGCCCTGGTGCAGTTTCCCAGTGGTGATGCCCTTCCTTTAAAAAAAGGAAAGGGTACTGTAAGTTTCAGAGAATGTCCCCAGTGCGTAGATTGGGCACTCTCCCATTTTCAAGTAAAAAGGTTCTAAAGAGGGTGGTTGTACCCCTTGTTACCCAGGGTGACCTCACCCACGTGGTATATGAGCGTTGTATAACAGCTCTCTCTCTTTAAATCCCTCCCCCAGTCTCCACACTCACCTCAGCCAAACTTGTCTTCTAGATCAGGGAAATCTGAACTGAGATCACCAAATCAAAGTTGATTGGTCTAAAACTGATTGAAATCAAACCCAACAATCAGAAACCACATAGTCATAAAGGGATGAAGATTGAATTATTAGCTAGAATCTCTGACAGTTTTGATTCAGCCAGCAGTGTGACTGTTGAATATAACCCCCTCTTGAAATCATTGGGGATGATCCCCATGCAGGTTATAGCATTAGAAACCATTGATGATAGTTTGAAGCTTCTATCCAGCAAACCAGGAGTTGTAGCCAGTGCAACTCTTTTGACCAAATTAATGGCCCAGTGATTAAGCAAGGGTGGGTTGAGCATCTCAAACTTGTTTCCAACCAATTGGAACAGTCCCTATGTAGGGTGGCCTAGGAAATTTCTGTTGCTAGTCAGGCCAGACGCTATCACACCAAGTACCAAAAATGCATTTGAGCCTCAGTTCAGGCATTTAAGGTCAAACTGACGTGACTCAGCCTGCTGAAAATTCTTCAATGTCAGTTTCCTTTGAGCTTATCTGCACCCATCCCCAAAAAATTTACCAGTTATATTGAACTAGAGGGACCTGATTCCTGCTTGTTCCTGCACCAATCTACCACTATTTAATCAGTTGCATTGCACTGATAAAACTGTTGGTCAATTTTCTTCACTTTTTTTTAAATAAATTCTGTCACTAAAACCATCAATTTCTAATTTTTTGATACCTTCTGGTTGAAGTCCTGATGGTATTTCTCTATAGCCTGTTGGTCCCTATACTGGGTGGGCTTTAACAGTATTAATAATTACTATGGCTCCCTCCATTTTCAACTGGATTTAGAAAGCCAGATACTTCTGGCAATTTAACCCCCTTATTTCAACTATATGCCATTAATATACTAAGATTTTGTGGCCTTACATCCACCATCTCCCAGTAAGGATCTGCCCCCTTGTCTCTTCAGTGTATTGAACGCATCCACTGGTAACTCTGTAGAAACTATCCCAGTAGTACAATTCCCTGAAGCAAGACCTCAGTGTATGGGTTTGTCTCCATTTAGTTTGCTTTTAGGTTGATATTCACAATTGCCCTACACCAACAATTTATCATTTTCCAATTTATGGTTCCATATAACATTGTACATGCGGCAATGCCTCTGGCATTCTGGCATGCTTTTTGGGTGCTCATGCATCCCAACTGGAGGCTGGTCTAAACTTTATCTGCCATCTACATGACATGTTTCAGCAGCTTTGAAATAGAAGCTCTTGCTTAAAGATATGCAACTCATAAATTATGCTACTAAAATGTTTTATATTTCCTGAAGTAGAAGATCTTGTTTGAAGATCTGCAACTTGTACATCAAGCTATTGTGATGCTTTGGCAGATCTTGAATTAGAAACACTTGCTTAAAGATCTGCAACTTTTACAATGTGCTGTTGAGATGTTTTAGCATTTTTTGAAAACAAAGCTCTTGCTCAAAGATCTGCAACATGTACATCATTCTATTGAGATGTTTTGGCAGCTCTTGAAGTTAAAGCTCACACTTGCAGGTTTTCAACTCATTTCTCTTGCTATTCAGATGTTTTAGCATCTTTACTGGATATCCATTGTTACACATGTCTAGTTAATCAGATAATAATTGCTTTTTTGGATAGCATTTCAAATAATATTTAGTATTTAATATCTACTGTTAGATTTCAGATTTTGTAAAGATACTTGTTGATACATTTGCATCTAAACTCCAACTTAATTTAGAAAAAAGTTTTTTACCACTTTTAATAAAAATAAACCTTAAAAGTTTAATTTTTTATATGTTAATATATATGTGATATAGGGGGATAAGAAGCAAACTATATTTATAAATTGATGCTTGGATTTAAATTAACTCAATACTTGGACTAATATAGATGTCAATTTAGTATTAGCTTTGAGCCAAATTAGGAAATATAGACGTTTAACCTATTAAAGCTCTTAAATCTCAGCTTACTTTGATAGAATGGCCTGTTTTATATATCTATATATATATATATAAATGGATGTTTGTATATTTATTTATGTTTTATAAACTCTAAAATGGTTGGACTGATCACAATAAAAGTTAGCACTTATAAGTATTTTTCATTTAGAAGGTTTATGAATTTTTAAAAAATATTATTAATATAGTAAAATAAAAAGTTATATATATATATAAAAAGTGAAAATCTTATATGTTTTTGATGGTAAACAGTATAATGTTAAGACTGAGTAGTTAGATATTTGGATAATTTAATATTTTAGATAGTTTTGTTAAGTGGATAGTGGTCATTTAGTCTCTTTAGAAGTTGATCTAAATCAAAACTTTAAATTAAAAACAATTAATCTTAAAAAATACCTCATCTAGTATAATTAGCTCAGCTTTTGGTTTTTAACTTAGATTTAATAAAGGTTAGTTGTTTAACTCCTGACACAATCACTTTTATTTAATTTTCTTTTTATCATCTAAACTATTCATAAAAAAATTTTGAGGTGGGTCGACCTTAGGACAAATATACCACACCAAGAATTTTTCTAGCCAGTACAGGTTTTAAACTCAAAATCTGCACTAGGGTGGAAGCAGTTTTATCTGCCAGGCTAACCATCCTTTAAACTATTCATATAGTTAAGGCTAATATTGCAAGTATAAGTAGAACTAAAAAATGATGAGCCAATGTAATAATAAATATAAATTCAAGGATTTTGTCTATATATATAATTATAGATGTTAATATATCTATATATATAAATGGATGTTGGTATATCTAAATATAAAAATGAATGTTGGTATATCTGTATATATATTTAATAGCTATAGCTCTAATACTATTTAACCAATCACCATGAAAGTTAGCACATATAAGTATTTTTTTATGAAGAAGGTTTATAAATTTTAAAATTATTATTTTTATAGTACAAGAAAAAGTTTTATATAGCAAGTGAAAAACTTATATCTTTTTGAAATTAATCAGTATAATATTATAACAGAGCAGTTAAATATTTGGTTAGTTCAATATTTTAGATAGTTTTTTGAGTGGTTAGTGGTTATTTAGCTCTTTGAAAGTTAATCTAAATTAAAACTTTGAATCAAAAACATTTAATTTCAAATATACCTTCTCTAATGTAATGAACTCATATTTTAGCTTTTAACTTAAATTTTATAAAGGTTAGTTGTTAAATCCTGGCACAATCACTTTTATTTAATCACTTTTTATTGTTTAACCTATTTATATAGTTAAGGCTAATATTGCAAGTATAAGTAAAACTAAAAAAATGATAAGTTAATGTAGTAATAATTATAAATTTAAAAATTTTGTTTGTATATATAAAAATGGATGTTGGTATACATATCTATGTTAATTATCCAGTCAAATTTCTAAATTTATTGAAGCCTTCTGAAATGCCACCACACATATTAACCTTGAAAGTTGGCTCACAAATACTGCTCTTTCAGAATCTGAACCTACTAAATTTATGCAATATAATCTAAAACTTTATATAAAAAACTTACTCCAAATATAATTAAAGCAACAATAATTAACAGCAAATGTAAAGGAAAAGATATGCTGATTCTGCGCATTCTAATGATTCTCACTAATTTTCTCTTCACATTCAAATGATTACACTTTTTTGTGCATCTTACTTTCACAATGACAATTAACAAACCTCAAGAGCAGTCAATGTATGTTGCCAGATTAAATTTAGAAAAACCATTTTTCTGCATATTTAACTATATGTTGCTTGCTCCAGATTAAGAAATTCAGAAGCTCCATACATCTATACACCAAATCAGAAGACAAAATATATTGTTTATTCACTTGCATTATGCTAGATATTAGTATTAGTTTTAATTATTTTAAGTTAGTTTAATTATAGATCTAATGGAATAGTTAAAAATATTGTTTATTTATTAATTATCCATAAAAAAGTATATAGTTCATCATCTATTTATATCAATAAAAATATTAAATTTTATTGGTATGAGTTATCTTTTATTTTTTCACATTTTTACACAATGCATTATAGATTCTAGATTACATTCAGACTATCTATTTTTATATAAATAAATATACAAATGCATGAAAACAAAAGCCAGATTCTGATAGCTATAATATAAAATTTTTAATTAATCATTTTAAATAGCTGATAATAAATAAACCTGAGCAGCGCTGGGTAACTCTAATAATAAAAATATACTACCAACATTCGTTTTTTTATATATAGATAAAATTCTTAAATTTATATTTATTATCACATTAGCTCATCATTTTTTAGTTTTACTTAAACTTGCAATATTAGCTTTAACTATATAAATAGTTTAAATGATAAAAAGTAATTAAATAAATCTGAATGTGTCAGGATTCAAACAACTAACATTTATAAATCTAATTTAAGAGCCAAAAGCTGAGTTAATTATACTAAAGGAGGTATTTTAAAATCAGATATTTTTGATTTAAGAGTTTAATTTAGATCAACTTCTAAAGAGCCAAATGACCACTAACCATTTAAGTAAACTATCTAAAATATTGGATTAATCAAATATCTAACTGCTTAGTCATAACTGAATACAATTTTTATCAAAAAAATATAAACTTATACTTATTATATATAAAACTTTTTTATTATAGAATTGATAACTTTAACAATTTTTTAAATCTTCTCCATGAAAAATAATTATATGTGCCAACTTTTATGATAATTGATCAAACAGTGTTAAAGTTTATAAAATACAAACAAATATATATAGATATATCAATATTCATTTATATATAAAAATAAGGGTAAGTTTTTATAAAATAAAATAGAACTTACAAAAAAATTATTAAAATAAGAAATTTAAAAACTTTAATAAAATAAAAAGTATATATAAAAATAAATTAAACTAAAATTTAAGGATGTTATCTTGGCAGGATAATTCCTGCTTCCACCCTAGTGCAGGTTTTGTTTAATACAAGTTTAAAACCTGTACTGGGTAGAAAATTCTCAGTATGGTATACTTGTCTAAAGGAAACCTACCTCAAATAATTTTATTTTAAAATAAAATTAAAGCTTGAAATTTTTTTATAATATAAGACTATAAAAATATAAAACTATTTCTAAAAATCATTTAATAAATAAAATATAAAATAAAAAAACTAAACCTTTTACTAATCAAGTCTAATATAAGAATTTGTATATAAAAAATAAATATAAGAAAAAATATAATAACTTTTCTTATAAAAATAAATATATATTAAAATAAACTAAAAATATAGTTTACAAAATAAATTAAAAAATAAGACTTATTAAAGATAAAAATAAAATCTTAAAAGTTTTTATAATAAAAAAAGTAATATATAAAGATACTAAAAGTGGTTACCCTGGCAGGTAAAACTGCTTCCATCCTAGTGCAAGGTTTGAGTTTGAAACCTGTGCTGGCTAGAAAATTCTTGATGTGGTATAATTATTCCAAGGCTGACCTACCTCAAATATTTTCAACATACAAAGTTATTAAATAAAAAAAAATAAAAAAATATATTTAAAAAAACTGAATAAAAACTTTTATAAAATCTAAACTATAAATATACTCACTTAAAAAATATAAACCTTATTAAAAATAAAAATAAAAACTCTTTATAACAAACTTCTAAAATATCAAAAATCTGAAAACCCTCTTATAAAATTCAAAAAACCTTTTAACAGTATAAAATTACTTTAAAAGTATAATAACCTTATTTAAAGCAAAAAACCCTTTTTTGTATAATAATTAAAACTCTCTTCTTTATCAAAAACATTAAAAGTATTTTAAAACTATATAAATTATAAAACCTTTTTAAAAAAATATTACTAAATTAGTAAATTTTTATTAAAAATAAAAAAAACTCTATAAAGAATTTCTATAAATAAAAACTAAAAATTATATAAAAAACTTTTTAAAAATTAAAATTGAATAATAAAAACCTTATTTAAAATCAAATTTACTAACATAATATATGATTAAAATATATAGATTTAATTTATTTAAAATTAAATAAATATATATAAATAAAAAAGTTAAACTAAAAATCTAAAAAAATAAAGTTAAACTACAAAAAGCTAAACTATAAAATAAGAGCTAAAATAATAGCTAATAAATAAGATTATAAAAATGGATTCTATTAAAAATATATAAAGTAAATTATATATAAGTTTTAAGGGTATTTTAGCAAAGTAATTTCTGCTTCCACTTTAGTTAGATTTTATTCAATACATATTCAAATCTGTACTAATTATAAAAAAATTTGATGTAGTATATTTACTTTAAAGGGATCCATCTAAAGCACTTTTTACATATATAAGTTTAATTAATAAATTAAACTTTATATTAAGCTTTTATATAAACTTTTTAAAAATAAAAATATTAGAAAATTTATAAATATTAAAACTTATATAATTTAAAAATTAATAAAAAGTAAATAATTTTATTTTATTTATAAAGGCAAATTATTTTAAATAAATAAAGCTTATAATTTTTTTAAATAATAAATATAAAAACTATAATAAAATAAAAAAGTATATATAAAATAAAGTAAAATAAAATCAAGTGTGATTAGCCCGTGTAAAAATTTACTTGTTTTGATTATTATTGGCAAACAACACCAATAAACTTATTACTGCACAGGTTCAGTTTCTTGTGCACTTTGTCCACGTTGTATAGTATATTATATTATTGGTTGATAATAGTATGATGACTATTATCTGCAGTTGAGTGAAATTCATATATCTTAGCCTAATGCTCAGCCAGTATTCTCACTTAGAAATACTTGAGATGTCATGATCTAGAGATTTGTTCCCTCATTCTGTTTAACCCAATCTTCTCTGGGATTCCCTGGTGACAGTCTCTGCAGTCCAATACACAGTCGGCAGCAATCCCCTATTGTTTCTCCTTCTCTAGATCTCTGCTCAGATCTTTACTCTTTTCCTTAAGAGTTTTCCAATTATTGCATACAGCAATAATATTCTTGAGAATAATAGAACAAATTAAAGCTGATAGTAGTTTAATACTTAACCTATATATCAGATAAAAACTATAGAACTATATATATAATTGTTCTGGTAAATTCTGATTTTTATTATGAGTGAATTCTAGGGAATTTATAGTGGGGGTTCAGTCATCTAACCCTCAGTTGACACCTCTTTGATAAAACAGCAGCCATTGCCATTGAATCATCCATTCTTGTCTCAGCAGCAATAGTCTTCTACATCATGGCTAGAATTATGTCATTGGATATCCTCAAGACTTAAACAAAAAGAGTCAGAAAACATATCTCTAACGTTTTCCTATCAATCTAAGTAAACCAACTATATTTGGCTAGCAATTTGCTTAGATAATGAGACTTATTGCTCATTAAGGCAGTTATGCACCAGCTGATTGATTTGCTAGATGCAGGCAGCATCACTCACCTTGCAACTTGCTACTCATTTCCAATCAGTCAGTGATGAAACCTGACTGATCCTAATTGGTACACTTGATAGTTAATCACTATTAGATGCCCCTATTTTGTCAGCAACTCTGCCCAATGAGATCTTAAGTATTTGTCTGGATTAATCACCAATGGATATAACTAGGTGAATATCCCAAAATCCCCCAAACATAGGTACTTTAAAATTTAGACCAACTGATTTACAATTCACCTCACCTTAGAAAATTATCTTCTAGCAATTTCTGATAATCTAGCAGGCTGAGAATATGGACAAAAATTCCAACAGCCTGGTAGAGTATTTCTGTTATGGTTAAATGACTTGATAGTAGGAACTAACCCCAAGAATAATGCTAGGTGACAGAAGGCCCTGAAGGTGAAGCTTCAGGCTCTCCCTGACCTCAAGCACATATTAAATCAACGCTGAGTATAAGCCAAATATGCCCAGATTGGTACTAGTGAGGTGCAAAATGCCCAGCCCCTTGTATCAGCCCAGGCGTTAAAATGGACAATCTACTTAACAAAATGAAGACAGTTTGATCAAGTTGATTGAAGAACAGAGATTCAAAACCTGTTCTAGTTATAAAATTATTTGTTTGGGTAGAATACAACTTCAATTGATCACTTAAGTGAAGCCAGTTTTAGTTTATTCTACTAAATTGGATAAGAGCATTTACCTATTGGAGCGTCAAGGCTTATGCCCACTTCTGTAGACCTATAATAACCCCAACTCTGTTTAAATATAGTTTTGTGACCAACACTCCTTGTTAATCAACTTTTTACAAATAAAATTATCCATTTTTTCGTTTTCTTTATGGTTTTTTAGGTAAACTTGGGTGCAGACCCTTTTGAGGAGGGCTTCAACTATGTTGGCTACTACATACTATCTCAAATAACAAAAGTTTTAGGTGTTCCCTTGGGCCGCTCAGGTCTCCTTCAGATTAAGGCACTCAAGCCTCCTAGCACCAATTTATACTTATTATGGACTTCTTTCTAGGGTTTACTCAAGTTGTTTTGTTTCTCACTTACCTGATATTGTATACCATGCTCTATACCTTTGCCTTGGGTCCCTTTAGGAACTGCTACCATTTGAGGTGTCTTGTTTTACACTTTCCTAACAGCTAGTTCCTTAGTAATATGGGTTTGCATCCTACACTATCTTGCTGGGAACAAAAGAGTTACAGACACTCTTTTGATAATTTTTTTCACCCTAGTGCAGACTATGTTTATTACAAGTTTGAAATCCGTACTGGATGAAAAAATTCTCAGTATATATTTGTTTCAAAGTTAAACTATCACAAATAATTTTATTCTTAAAATAAAATTATTAAAAAAATTAAGTTTGTATATTTAAGACTATAAAAATATAAGTCTTTTAAAAAAAGATTAATAAGTAAGATATAAAATTATAAACTTAAACCTTTTATTAATTAAGTCCTTAATATAAAAAATAATATTTATAAAAAAATATAAAAACTTTTTTTATAAAAGTAGATATAAAAATAAACTAAAAACATATTTACAAAACTATATTGAAAATAAAACCTTATAATATTTTTTTAAGTAGTTTATAATAAAGAAAAAAGTAATATATAAAGATAAAAAATAAAGTAAATAAAAAATATAAGTATATATCTAGAAAGAAAACTAAATAAAAATTAGATATGTAAACCTTAAAATATGAATATACTCACTTAAACCATATAAACCTTATTAAAAATAAAAATAAAAACTTCTTTAAAAAAAGTTCTAAAATAACAAAAATCTGAAAACCCCCTTATAAAATCTAAAAAGACCCTTTAAAGTATAAAAAACCCCTTTAAAGCAAAAAAAACTCTCCTTTAAATAATGATTAAAAACCCCTTCTTTATCAAAAAAAAACTTTAATAATATTTTAAAAACCACTTATAAAGTATAAAACACCCAATAAATAAATTATTACTAAATTCTTAAATCTTTATTAAAAGATATCAAAAACTCTATAAAAGATTTTATAAATAAAAAAATAATTTTATAATTTTTCTTTTTAAAAATAAATAAAAATTAAAGATGAAATTTTATATAAAAATAGAAAATATAAATCAAGGATATGAACAAAATATAAAAAAATAATTTATCATAAAATTAAATAAATGTATATAATTAAAAACATTTTTATTAAAAATCTAAAAAATAGAATTAAACTACCAAAAATCTAAACAATAAAATAAAAGCTAAAACAATAGCTAATAAATGTCAGACATTTGCCCTCACAGCTAAACAAGAAGAATATTTTAGGTCGAGTTCAGCTAAAAAAGGGAAATATTGGCCATTTATGATTATCTGAGGATTTTAATAGTGATTCCCACAATAATAAAATTAATACTATCCAAATCTCAGTTAAAAGTCCCTGACTGACTCTCAGTGGAACTCTATTAATTGGGGTAATATGAGTTTAAAACCTCTATGGGCACCAAACATAAAATTCTCCGGTTGGATTACTCTGACCTCACCACAGACTTTGGGCTACCATCAGAAGGCACTCTCTGCACCACCTCAAAGTCCTTCAATGCACCTACGCGGGGACCTCCCCCTTTTATAGGCTTGGTGGGGGTCTCCCAAGATGCAAGAAATTTCTCAGACGGTGATTGGCTAAAGTTCATAAAAATGTTACCTCATGGGTGTATTTTTGCTAATCACAATTCCTCTACCTTCACTCCACTGCCCTAAAGCAAGTTCCCAAGTTATTATACATTGTTCCTGCATATTTCCTAATTCAGACTTGTATACGCTATTCTGAACATCTCCTTAAAATTCCCCTCAACCCTCAAAGTACTTTAAATACAATATAGTCAAATATTGAAGATTGTCATTTTTACCCTGATTGCACCTATAATAAATTGATAAAAAACTCAATTTTTATTATCATTTTATTTTCTCTTTTTATAAATTTTTGTGTAATCCAGAAGGCATCTAGCACCAGCAAGCATAAATCAACTGGATTTTCACAAAAAGATGCTTACCACAGGGATCCCTGTATACAAAACCTCATTGTGTAACACATGGGCTCTTGCCAATATGAGACAAACAAGTTGGGCAGCACCAGCCATATCACCAACCATATGACTGATAATCCCACTGAAAACCACCCTCTCACCTGTGCGCTATTTTCAGAATTTGTAACATATTTGCAGACTAAGGTTCTGGCGATGCTACAAGCAAGCAGCATAGCCTGACCCCAAGTTTGGGCTGCAAATGAGGCTAATTCCTGACCTAGCTCACTTGCTGAGCTCATTGCTCTGGCTTCTGATTAAAATAAATTTTATAACTTTTTAAAGCATGCAATGTGATTTTGTTTTGATAATTTTGTTTGAGAAAACAAAACTATAATTGGAGTTACCATTTCCTCATTTTAAAGCATTTCAGGTAGTTTAAAGTATTGCAACAAAACCCTAAATTTGGCTCTCAAGAAAAAAACCAAATTGTAGTTTAGGAAAGTCCTGTATCCCACATAATGACCATTTGGAGGATTCAAGACACTGGTCATTTGATATGCTGTATCAGTCCGCATTCATATGTCCTTGAATCCTTACCTATGATTGCTTTATGTAAAGATTTTTCAAATTGATCCAATTTTCCCAATTTGACCTCCAAATTTGTATGCAAATTCAAATCAATATTCACAAGGTCAATGTGCAGATCAAGCTGACCCCGATCTGTCACATCACCCCCTCACAAATCCAGAAACTCTTGGATCTTTTTGGGGTATTGCTCGCACTCCACTGGAGTTTGCCAGGTCACTTCCTTCACCAGATATCCCTTCCATTTCACCAGGAACTGCTGGTGATCCCTGACCCAATGCTCCCTCAAAATCAGCTCAACCTTGTACTCTTGGTTGTACTCCTCCCATAGATTCAGTGGCCCAGTTCGCTCTGGTCCCCACCCTCAAAATTCTCAGAGTTGAGAACTGTGAATCACCAAATAGGCCTTTGACCCTTCTGGGAGGTCTAGTTCAAACGCCACCTTGTTAACAACCCAGATCACCTTATTAGGGCCTAAGAACTTTGGTCTGAGTTTCTGACTCTTCACCGGTAACACATAATTTTTTGCCACTACTAATATCCACTTCCCTGGAGAAAACAGTAGGTCTGGCACTCTCCGCTGATTTACATATCTTTTTTGTCATGCTGTGGTCGCTCCAGGTTATTTGGCAATCTTTTTCTGATTTCAGTCATTTTTAGGATAAGTTGTCTGCCCCCTTACATACTCTACTGTTTGATCCTCCACCCAGCGTTGGATTTGATCCATAATTTGCAAAGAATAAAGACATCCCTATCATTGATTGGTGGTGGTTATTATAAGTGAACTGAGCGAGTCTGATCCAAGAGACCAATCATCCTGCTGATCTGAAATATAACTTTAGAGGTATTGCTCCTATATTTGGTTTACTCTTTCCATTTGGTTGTCAGATTGAGGATGGTAAGCCAAAGCCCTACATGGCTGGATCTTCAAATTATTGAGCAGGCTTGACCAGAATTTTGATGTGAATTGTGGACCGTGGTCCAAGATGAGTTCTGCCATTAAGCCATGATAAGTAAAGCTCTCATCAATGAAAATCTTTGCAGTGTCATTGGCTGAGAATTTTGAAGTACACAGAAAAAATTTGGCATATTTTGTTAACTGGTCGACCACAACCATTATTGCATCCTTCCCCTGGCTCTTAGATAATCCCATGATAAAATCCATGCTAACTGAGCCCCACGGCCAACTCAGAATTTGGAGTGGAACTAACTTACCCACCGGCTGCTTCCATGAAGGCTTTGAATGTGCACAAACCAAGCATTCTGCTACATATTTTTTATATCCTTTTGCAATATGAACCACAAATATTTCCGCTGCACCAGGTTGATCATCTTTGCCACCCTGGATATCCTGCCAATGGATGGTTGTGCAACGCCCACAGCTCTTTCTGCTGCAGCAATGGATTTAATACCCATATCTGCAAGTCATGACATAGAACTCCATTTTTTTCTATATGTCCAATGATGGCTATGCTGCTGACCCTCAGCCGTTTCCTCCCATAATCACTTTCCAAATAGCGTCCTCCTCTGCTTACTTCAGATCTCCCTTTCCAACTCATCCTCCTCACTTACTATCATTGCAAATTGGTCGTCCTGAAACATAGTCATGCTGTATTTTTCAAACTCAGACTTCTCATATGCCAGCCCCACATCCTGACTCAACCAATCTGCTATGGTGTTAATCACTCCCAGATGGTATTCTACTCAAAAGGCATACTGGGCCAGCTCCACGTGCCAACAGGCTTGGCGCTGACTCATTTTTTGGCTCTTAGTAGTATTCTAGTGCCTAATAATCAGTATGGACTACAAAAGAGTGATGAGTATACAACAAGTGGTGCTGCCGCTCCTGTAGCGCAGTGACCACTGCCAGAAGCTCCTTGTCATAGATTGGGTAATTCATTTTTGCTGGAATTATTTTTTGCTGAATTACACACCGGGTGTTCTAACCTGTCTTCTCCCTTCTGTAGGAGTACCGCTCCCAGAGTGAAATTCAATGCAACCGTTTCAACCACAAAAGGGTTTCCTGGATTGGGTTAGACAAGGACCAGCGCCAAGATGAGCTTTTCTTTTAATAAATTGAATGCCCGCTCCTCTTCCTCCCCCCATATTAATGGTACATTCTGCATTAATCATGTAAGTGGCAAGGCCATCTTTGATAGGTCTTTGATGAACTGCTGGAGAAAATTTACAGTCCCCAAAAAACTTCAAACATCTGTATGATCCATTGGCGCCTTCCAGGCGTGTACCACCTGAATTTTATCTGGGAATATCCCTAGGCCTCCAAATACCACATTTTCCAGAAACTTTACTGATGCTTAATTAAACTTGCATTTTGATAGTTTCAGCTGTAACCCCACCCCAGATAACACCTTTAGGACTTAAGCACATCCCATACATAAGCCTCCTTGAAACGTGAAATTACCAGGATGTCATCCATATAAGGAATACAGCACTGGCCAATCAATTGACTGAGTATCTGGTCGATCATTTGTTGCAAGACTGCCAGGGCATTGCGCAGCCCAAAGAATATTTCTCAGTAAAGAAACATTTCCAGGTGGCACTTGAGTGCCATGTGCCTTTGATGCTCCTGCCTCATAGGCACCTAGTTAAATGCATCAGCCAAATTAAGCTTGGTAAAGATGTTGCATTCTGTGACCATTGGTAGGATATCTTCCATAAGTGGCATTGGATAAGGATCCAGTTTGGTAACTACATTTAATCTTCAGTAGTCCACGCATGGCTGTAACTTACCGCTTGCCTTGGGCACTAGTAGCACTGGAGATACCATGGCAGATTTTGACAGCTCAATCAAGCCTTCACTCAACATGAACTGTACGTGATTCTCTAATGTGGCTTTGGCTTGTTCATTGAGTGGGTACACTGGGCATCCACGGGAAGCTCTGGCCCTTCTTTGAAACAAAAAGAATTTGTGAATGGCCCAGTAGGGGAAAATGGCAAATCCCTTTTGGGACCAAAGACCCCCACAAAGTCTTGGTATTCCGCAGGTAAGCCCTCCTCCTGAATAGCTCCCAGAGTTTGAGGCCCTATTAACTTCTGGTCACCCACCAGCAACCTCTACCTCATCGGTGGACCCCTTCTTGAGTACAAGGTTATGGTACAGGAAAGCACATTGATCTGTAGTCTGAACTGATGCCACCACTGCATCCCAAACACTAAAGGGTAGGTCAGGTTCTCAATTGTGCAAAACTGCATTCAAAACATGAACGGGGCCTGCTGTATTCTCCCTGAAGGGCTTACACACCATGATGGCACCCTTTGTATAGCATCATCAAAAACTACCACCAGTCCTTCCCACATCTGCAACTTCAAATGCTCCGCTAGTGCCAGTTCAAAAGAATTTTTTTCCACCCTGATATCAATTAGGGCCATGGCCCTCTCCATTCCCCCATCCGCATGCATCTCTACAGGGATAAACAGATGAGAATAAAGCAAAGTAGGCAATTTATTTGTAGATGAGTCTTCATTTGCAACTTGGATGATGGAGGTCTTGGCATATAGCCTGGGCGCCCTCCCCCTTGAACATTTCCCACGTTTTCTTGGGGCTGGGTGCCACCCCTCTTGACTGGAACAACTGCTTACCAGAGACTGTCCCTTCCCTGGTGACATTGACTCCTCCCGCCAGTCCTGTGCTGATGTTAATTGTTTCTTGACTTGAATTGCTAAAGCTACTTCTTCCCCAGCTTAGCTTGCACCTTCGCTGCTGACAAGGCTGCCAGCAAATCTGGTTGCAACCCCTGGCAGAACATTTGTGAGAATTGGGATCTGTAACCTGAGCCACTTTTGCCAATGGCTAGAAGACCCGCGCATACTCCTCTACCAAACTATGGCCCTGGCTGACTGTTAATAACGCCAACCAGGCCTCATCTTTGGCTTCATCCAGACATGCTGCCCAGTTGACCAACTCTATACACTCCTCCATTGAACTAGGCAAGCTTTCCTGTTTCTTGACAAGTTCTTGAAACCATCCTGCCAGTTCTGGAAGTAAGGCATCCACCACCTGGGCGATTTGGAGTGTGAGAGGATCCCCCATCGCTTGTGCTAACCTCACCTGGAGTGGACCTACATTATTATCTGGTGAAGTTTATCCAGCGCCTCCATGGATAACGCCACCTGGCCGTGGTAGATTTAGTTTTTTCTTGAGCCATTATAGTTTGCTGAGTGGAGGCCCCCACAATTGTCCTATTTTTCACAGCAAAAATGCCAACAAAAATTCCACCATAACCACAGTCAAGACATGTTGGTTCCATTCTTCTCTGTTGGCAACCACCGCTTCTTCCTGAGGCCCCCACAAAATGGAGAGGAATGTATTTGTGTTTCGTTTTATATAATGCATGGGCTCTTGCCAATATGAAACAAACGAGTTAGGCAGCACCATCTATGTCACCAACCACATGACTAAATACCTGCTGAAAACCACCATCTCACCCATGCACCATTTACAGAATTTGCAACATATTCGTGGACCAAGGTTCCGGTGATGCTACAAGCAGGCAGCATAGCCTGACCCCAAGTTAGGGCTGCAAATGAGGCCAATGCCTGGCCTAGCTCACTTGCTGAGCTCATTGTTCTGGCTTCTGATTGAAATAAATTTTAAATAACTTTTTAAAGCAAGCAATGTGATTTTATTTTAATAATTTTGTTTGAGTAGATGAAACTGTACTTGCAGTTACCATTTCCTTGTTTTAAAGCATTTCAGATAATTTAGAGTATTGCAACAAACCCTAAATTTGGCTCTTGAGAATCATCCAAATTTTGGTTTGGGAAAGTCCCGTATCCCACATAACAACCATTTGGAAGATTTGGGACACCGGTCATATGATATGCTGGATCAGTCCTTGTTTGTGGGTCCTCAAATCCTTACCTACTATTGCTTTATGTGGAGATTTTTCAAATTGGTCCAATTTCATCAATTCAATCTCTGAATTTGTATGCAAATTTAAATCAATATTCAAAAGGTTGATGTGCAGATCAGGCTGACCCCGATCTGTCACACATTGATCTTAAAAAGCAACTAATATGCGCTTTGTTCCGCCTTAAGGAGCTTGAATAGCGCCCTTACAAACTCCTCCTTAAGGAAAAAATTTATCCCTGGTGAAGGAAGCATTGCTACCTTCTTATACATATATGAAGCAGCTATAAATGGTGCCTCGGATAAGCAATAAGTCTGACACATCCTGCCTTGTTAAAGCCATTTAGCACAAGAGTGATAGTACCTAATATAAACTCTGGGTACTCCTGGTCAGAGGTGAAGGAGGCTCTTCTAGCTGAATTTTGATCAAAGCAAAGTCTACACAGGGAAAAACAGACCTTTAAATGCCTTAGCATGTATGAAGGTAAATCAACTATTACCTTTGCTGAATGCTTTTACCTTGCTGCGCAAAGGTTGGTAAACTCAAACATGCTTACCCTTGATGATACTATTGCTGCCCTATTAACTGGGCTAGCCTCTCAGCCCTCTTTAGCCTAACATATCATCTCAGTGAAATGATAATTTACAAAAACTACAACATTAAGGAAGCCTTGTTATATGTGGCTGAACTTCATGTATATGCCACAACATATGAAGCTGAAGTAACAACCTTGGATCTAACTTTTGAGAAGCATTTACCTATTGATCAAATGAAAGTGAGGCCACCTATGCCTATCTTCCCTACTAAACCTGCTCCCTACATGCAGCTTAAAAAGGTTATCATTCCTTCTAGTGAATCAGAGCCTTGTAAGGTTGTAACAACTTTACATCTGCACAAGCTCAATAATGCCTCTATGCCTTCCCTTCTAGCCAAGCTGGAAAATGCATCTCCTAAGGCTACCCAGACTTCTGTAGCCATCCCCCTACCTCCATTACTGCCTTACCTGTTGTTGCAAATACTTTTGGGGAGAAAGCTGAGGGGGTTATAATGATGTCAGTTACTAAATATCAGGAGCCCCCTGGAATTAGAAGTGCCTGATCATTTGAACGCTGGAGGAGTAGATGAGTCTAACATATCTGAGGAAACTTACCTTAGCCAAATACTAAAGTGTCCAAAAATCCATTGACACTGCCAGCGATGTTGACCAATTCTTAGCTGGCCTGATACGTCCCCTTCAATGAGTTCATACCTTAAAGTCCATCATGGATAAACATCTTGACACTGCTAAGAAGTTAACCTCCACCTTCCGGTTCAAGGAGGTCTTAGCTTTATCACCTAACTTTGGAGGAACGCTCACCAAAGTTGAAGTGGTCATTTTAAAAGGTCCAAATACTGGCTATCCTGAACACTGGATCTCCCATTAATGTGATCTCCACTAAGCTTATCAAGAAAATAAAGCTAGCTCCCAAATTGGAGTATACACAAGAATTTGGAACTGCAGACCTCAATAATACCTGTGCTGTTGGGCATACTCTTCCCTTCCCATTCGCATTGGCAAGCTTATCTTATCATCTCCTGCTGTGGCTTTGGACAATAATGATTATGATATGCTCATTGGTATTCAGTTTATGATTGAATATGAGGGAGTAATAAGAATGAAGCAAGGATACTACTTGTTATTAGGCTATGAAGTCCCATTAGTCTATTAAATGAGGAACTAAGCAAGCACAAATATTCTTTCCTGATTGAATACCCTTTTTCAGCTATAACTTTGTCTTATTCCACCTTGGAACGTCACACTAAAAAATTGCCCAATTCATTGGATGCAAGGGATGGCATCCCTTTCTATGCTGCTGATGAGGTAATAATTAAACCTGAGGAACAAAGAGTGGCTGACACTAAAGTCACACTACAAATCCACCATCATTGTTTATTGCACCTTATAAGTATTGAGGGTGTTATCCTCTTGAAGCCTCATGTCTTACTAGAATACTAGACCCAGCCTATCAGAAGCCTATTACCCTTCTTCTAGAAAACCTTAACGGAAAAGAAATGATCATATGAAAACACCAGACTATTGGTAGAGTTTTTCTACTTCCAGTAGAGGACATTGAACATATCCACTCCATTGGTTCTATATCAGATTTAGGCTTACCCATGAACAACATGGTGTGCACCTTGCCCAATGTTCATATATTGGATAAGTTGACCCCAGAGGAGTTGGAGAAAGTTCATATCTTGCTAGATGAATACATTGACATATACTCTCAATTGGAAACTGACTATGGCCACATGAAGGGCTGGTGCCAATCCATTGATGTAGGTGATGCCCAGCCTATAAAGTCTAAACCTTATTGTAAATTAAAGGTGGGGTAACAACAGATAAGGATGGAGCTCCAGAAATTATAAGATGCGGGGTTGCTTATTCCTTCACAAAGCTCTTGATCTTCAACTCTCTTTATTAAAAAAAAGAAAAATGGAGGTCATCATATAGTCATGGATTACTATTGTTTAAATAGCCTCACTAAGAAGGATAGCTATCCTATCCCTCGCATTAATGATGCCCTGGCCCAACTCTCTGGCTCTAACTTCTTCTTCACCATGTACTAGCCAGTGGCTATTGGCAGATAGATCTTTCTCCTCAAGATCAGTAAAAATATGCTCTTATCTGTGGTGAAGGTCTCTTCTAACCCACACAATTATCCCAAGGGTTGTGCAACGCCCCTGCCTCTTTCCAGCGTGCAATGAATCACATCTTGCAGGACCTCAAGTTGACTTGTGTCATTGTCTATCTTGATGACATCACAGTGTTCTCAAAAACCTTTAATGAACATCTTGATCACTTGAAGGAGATGTTTCAAAGGTTTTGTGAGTCTAATATCAAGTTGAAACCCTCAAAGTGTACCTTCTTTCAAAGGAAATTAGATTTCCTTGGCCATTCCATTTCCCAAGAAGAGTTCAAACCCATGCAGGATAAGGTTGAAGCCATCACAAAAATGCTGGCCCCTAAAAATTTACAGGATGTTCAGATATTTCTAGGTATGATGGGGTATTACCATCAGTTTATCCCTAAGTTCACCCAACTCAGTGAGCCCCTTGTTCAGCTATTAACCAATATTACCTCTTTTTACTGGGGTGCTGGACAAAAGGCCACCTTTGAAACAATGAAGTAACTGCTATAACAGCAGCCTATCCTGCGGCATCCTGATTATAATAAACCTTTCATCTTTGAGATTTTCGTGTGCCCGTTAAGGCACCCAGTGCAGAAAACTTTGCAAGATGAAACCTAGGGTACTGCCCCCGCCACACTGAGGCTGCACAAATCTAAGCACCACTGAAGTGCCCACCCGCAGATGGGGCAGCTCACACCACCCCTAAACTGAAATATTCTTTACTGATTGGTATACCAGGTAGCAAAGGCTACCCAGCCAGTTCAGAGATATGCCTCCCATCCCTTACTGCGAATAATGAGATCATACTGACCCCCAAATTGGACTTACTTGAGGAAAGAGGATTGCTATAGCTTTCTACAGCTATTTCTAGATGTCATTTGACTATAGCCAGGGAGCTTGTTGCCTGGATTCTTTCTGAAGGGAAGCAACGCTGGTTCTCTGCCAAGCCATAGACCATACATCACCTCCCCCATATCTTGCACCAGACCCTGAACCTCTCCTTGTCTGCAAGCAGACTTGGTGGGGCATATGCAGTCAGGATCTCTGTCCATGCGAGATGACCAGAGAATAACTTACACTCTGGTTGGTATAATTCATACCAAAGGAGAACACTACTCCACACAGCATCCGCTTCCAGACACTCTGTGAAAATGTGCTTTGACATCTCCACCCCTCCGCATACCTTACAGGCATACAGAAGATTATCCTCCTTTTGCTTACTCCACTTACACAGAGTCGCCCCCGTGACCAAGATGTTACTGCGGAGTTGAAAGAGAAAGTTCTTAACTGGTATAGACCAGCATCTCTTAACCCTCCTCCCCCACAGGTCCATCAGGCCAGGTCACATTTTGCAAGTGATCTGGGACAAGTACATTCAGCAAAGATCTCTGTCTTGTAACTTCCAGAACTTGGCGGTTGTGAAATCTGAGAGGCAGACACCACTACCTCCCCCACCTTGAGCTAGTCCTGAAGGATGAAAAGGCTTTCCCATCTGCAGTATCTCCATCCTTCTCTTCCTCATGGGAACACCCGCCTATCCTGCCCTCCACGACCTTCTGAATGGGCTTCCCCAGCCTCTAATGAAGCCAGAGAAGGAATTGCTTCCCTCCAGCAAAAAGGCAGTTCATTTGCTTCCACAACATCCCATTTCTTCCTTACCAGCCCCTTGGAGGTGCTGGTAACATTATTGGCTGCTTCCACCCTAAGCACCCTCTGGCCATTGCCATCAAGGAGGCCCCCCAGTGGACTGCCCCAATAAAGTTCTTGAAGGCCTTGCGCAGATGTGGTTCCATCTCCAGTCCCCCAGCTCCTCCCCAAAGGGGAATTACCCAGATCCTTTAAATGGTCCTCTCTCCACCCTCTAATCTACCCTTGCTGCCCACCCAAGCTCTAAAGTAATCCTTTCAGTAGCCTTGTAGGTTCTTCGCGCTTGGGATGACCTCTTGATTGATGCCCCAGCTAACATCAAGATCCTTGTTTGAACTGTCCTTGCAAGACTTAGAGAGGTAGTCCTCCAGTATTAAAGACCAACAGATAGATTTTCCCTCCTGAGCGTCCCGTGCAATATATTTCAGCTGCAGTGCTTTGATCATATTCCCAGTGTTAATCAGACCGATGCCCCCTTTCTTCACCTCCTGACATAAGTTAGAGTAACTGGTATTTGACGCTCACCCTTGCCAAATGAACTGGATGATTAAACTCTGTATTCTTCTGATGGAAGATGCCAGCGGTGGAACAAATCCAGATATGTACCATAGTCTAAAAAGAATGAAACTGTTCATGACAATGGCCCTGATCCAATAAGATAAGTTGAGCCATTGCCACTTCCAAGCCGCTTTTTTAAGGTCCACTTCAAGTCTGAGCCAAATTTTGTGTGGTGACGCTTGCCCAGGGATGGGACACCTGAGGTACAGAATTTCCTCCCCTGTTGTCATCCAGGGGATCGAGCTCTTTGGTGCCACACCCAACGTTGCCATTTTGCTGATGGGCCAAGCCTTGGATTTCGACAGATTGACTTTAGCATTGCTTGCATTCTGGTACGTTTTCAGAATGTTCATAACCACATTCTCCTCCTCCTCTGACAAAACATAAATCCATGTATCATCTGCAAACATTGAATGAGAGTACTCCTTGCCATTGATGGTAAGTTTCCTCCATTCTGACTTTCTGAGAGCCACTGAAAGGGTCCTTATTGCAAGAACAAACAACAAGGGAGATAGAGGGTCTCCATGATGCATGCCCCTACACACCCTAAAGGGGTGGGAGAGGACCCCATTGATATTGACAACTGATGAGGCCTTCTCATAAATCGCTTTAAGCAGTTTCAGCAAAGCCCCTTGATTCCAACCCTACTTAACACTTCCCAAAGAAAACTCATGATTCACCCAATCATACGCCTTCTCTTAATCAAGAAACAGTAGCAACTTCCTCTGGTCATACTGTTTACTTGCCCACTCTTCTATTAGGTAAAGTAGCATCAAATTGTCAGTAATTGAGCGTCCTGGGATAAACCAATTCTACTCTTTTGAACAACATCTGCCACAACCCCCTTTAGTTGATTGGTTAGGATCTTCATTAAGATCTTATAGTCAACATTAAGCAGGGTCAAAGGCCAATAGTTCTCCATGAGGGAGGGATCGCACTTCTTACACAACACCACCACTACACCCTTTTAAATGCCAGCTCAATTGTACCAGAGGATAGGAGTTGATTGTATAGCTCAGCAATCATCTCAAACATTTCTGCTCAAAATAACTTGAAGAGCTCCAAGATCAACCCATCCTCCCCAAGATCCTTGCCATTCTTGCCCTTGCAGATGGCATCTGACACCTCCAATTTGTGGATCTTACTATATAGTTGCAGCTGAGTCTCCTTTGGCAGTACCCCAGTCCACTTGAGAGTACTTTGGATGCCTCTGGTCATTCTCAGAGGGGTCATAAAGGTCCCCATAGTAGGATTTGCCACCTCAGCCATGTAAGCTATATCCTATACCTCAACTCCCCCATCACAAAGTGACAAGATCCTCACCAATGGTCTGAATGCCCCTACTGCCTTGCGGAGTAAAGCCACATTGCTGTTAAAATCCTCATCCCATCTAGACTTCCTATGTTTGAGGCGGTCCACCATGAAGGCTCCAACTGATTTTGCATACAATTCAGCCTTGGCCGTGTAGGCAGATGCCCCCATGGCCATAGCCTGCTTGCAGGTACTTTTAAGCTCCTCTCCAAGGTTTCATACCTCAAACACATGGCCCCTAGCTGCTTCTCAAAGATTTCACAAGCCATCTTGAGATCAGCCTTCATCCACATCCATTTTACTGGCGCATCTGGCTTCCCCACAATCTGGCTTCTCCACCACCTCACCTTATTCCTCATGATATCCTGAAGTGAACTCTACTTCAGGAGCTCAGGGTTCAGTCTCCAGATCCCTTTCCCTGCAGAAGCAACCTGAAGGTCACTGATCTGCAGCTCCAGGGGCCTATGGTCTGAAGCACCTAGATCATGATTCTGAAGGATCAGCTTGCAGTGACTCAGGAGAGGCTGGGGCACTGACACAAGGTCAATGGGGGAGAAATGATCCCCCTGGATGTAAGTCCACCCAGTCTCTCCCTCCTCAACATGGCCAGATTTCCACACATCCAGTAGGCCAAGATTGATCATTAAACTGGCCAACTCGTGGGCTCCGGGATCAGAGCTCCATTTGCCTGAAGCCTCAACCCTGTCATCCCTAAAGCAAACACAGTTCATGTCTCCCCCTAGCACTATCAACCCTTAATGCCTTCCTTCTGAATCCTTAGGCCGAACTCTGGAAGAAGGCCTTCCATTCAGATCCAGAATTGGGCATATATATGCTGATAAACCAAATTGTTTCCTCTCCAAACAGTGACATTACTGCCACTGCTCTTCCAGGAACCAAAACCCTTTTATCCAGCACCTTAACCTTGTCTGCCCACCAGACTAAGATACCCCCCTTGGCTTCTCCCCTCTCTCTTTCCATCCCCTAAGAGTGAGTCTGATTTTGGTTGATCCACCAAATGAGAGTAAAATGATTGTTTCTGAGGGAACTGGAAAGCTCAGTCCTCTTCCACCTCAGGTTTAGGACTTAGTCTTGGTGAGGAAGTCAATATCTATCCCATGTTGTTGCAATTGGTGTTTCACCTGCTGCCACTGCTTGAGTCCATTCAGACCCCATGCGTTAGCAAATTTAACCCTGATCTCCATAGGTTTGAAACTGAAGAGGCCTCAGTGTCAGGACCTGGGGGGTCCCCATCTTCTTTCACCTCAGCTAGTTTAGCGAGACCACATTTCTTCCTCCTCTTTTCAGTACTAGACTGTGCTGGGGGTGGAGGATGCTCATGTCACATATTCTTCCAGAATCTTGCCATTGCCAGGGTCCTCAATAGACCCCTCCACTTCAGTTGGAGGCATTGGGTTAGAAGGCATTGGCCCACTATTGCTAGCAGGCAACACCTCCATCACCTCCGCCTCTCCCCTAAGGCCTCGCCCGCTCTGTCATACTCACATTCCTTATGGTCACCCGCCTCTTATGCGATTGAGTGGTAGGGAGAACCCCATCTGTTTGGGAGGTGACCGCTTTCATAATGTTCTTTGCGTACTGTGCCAAAGTGCCACTTAGCTCAATTTGGAGTCTAGCTGCTTTTGCCTTCTGGGAGCATTTTGACTCATTGTTGACCTTCCTCGCACTTTTCAGCACTCCAGTAATCACCATCAAAGTGATGCCAGCCGCAGACTCCTCCCTTGCTTTGGCTGACATCTCAGTCAGCTTCTCCAACACCTTCTGGAGAGCCAAGTCTCCTTCTCAGAGGGTGCCATCACTGGCACCCCCGCGCTAGACCTGCTAGGCTTGGCCACTGCCACAGGAGGTTAAACCTGAGGATATTTAGCTATGATGTGCCCCTTCACACCACACAAGAAGCACCTGTCAAGTGGTTCACAGGGACACTCCAGGTCCCCACGTGATTGAACAAGATAACTCCCCATATGACTTTGAAAGTTCAACCTTCAAAACCCAGTCTCAGATCCTACAGTAAACTTTTTCAAGCTACCGTCCTTCTGCTTTAAGTTATTTACCATCTTGTTCTCATTAAAAGAGATCACTCTGCCAAAGCCTTTCAGCTGAGACATCATGGCCCCTCTAGTGATCACAGGTAGTATGTATCTCAGAATGAACCTTCCAATCTCAGTGTAAATGTCAAGACCTACGGCCTCCTCATTCTTTATGCTCAAACTGGAAGCCAAAACCCGTTCCTTTTGAAGCTTAGACTAGAAGTCATAAGTTTCAACCCAGGAGCCAAACGTGAAATATAGAGTGAGGCGAACCTACACACCTCAATCACCCTAACTATGAGCATCTCCTCAGACCATCCAGTCTTTACTTCTACGGCGTAAACCCTCTTAAGGCTCTCCACCATGCTCGCCATCTAATCCTTGGCTGGCTGGAGTTCCCCACTTCAAAAAGCTTAGTTCTTATACCAAATCCATTAGAAGCTGCCACAGCAAAGGAGACTTCCCCTCTGCAGCAGAAGCCACCCCCAATGTTTATTTGTTAACAGAGTTGGTCTCTCCAGTTTGGTTTTGTGATAGAGTTTTTTCTCTGGGCCTTTTTTGTGCAGGAACCATTGCAGCCCTTTTGGGTCAGTCTATCAATTTGATACATGAGTGCTCTCACCTTTCGCTGCACCAGTGTAAGCCCACATAAGCTATTTGCCACTATCCAGGTTTTTAGGCCGACCTAGAAAACTGCAGTGATTATTGTAGACAGGTAAGCCAAAGCTCAGCCAATCAAGATTGACCCACCCTTATCGCTGAGACCTGCTTTTTCAGCGCCCCGCCTTATAGGAAAGTATTGTGACAGATGATACACCTGACTCTTGCCTCCCCCTTCCTGCCCATATTCCCCCCAAAGGAGAGTGGAAGCACCTGCAAGAACAGGTTGGGTTACAGTCATTAGCTTCCATCCCACTCCCCATCCAGGCCACTACCAGACCTTTCCAGGGCACCTCTATGAGTTCTGGTGTTAGCTACTCCCTCATGTTTCCATGAGCTTTCCTTGGTTGCACCGCGTGAAGGCCCCAGCTTACCCTAACTAGCTTCCAAACCTTTCATCTTATTCACCGATGCCTCAGACTATGCCATTAGAGCCATTCTAGCCCAACTTGATAAACATAGTGTAAATCACCTTGTTTCCTATATTATCAAGATGCTATCAAAGAGGAATGTAAATACAGTGTAATAGAGAAAGAATGCCTTGCTGTTCTGTTAGCTGTCAAGCACTATTGCCCTTTTCTATATGGAACTACTTTCACTATAGTTATGGACTATGAATCTCTAAAGTGGTTGCAAAATATGAAGGATCCTACTGGTTGGTTAGCTCTCTGGGCTCTAAAGCTATAGCCTTATGATATGAAGATTGAACAAAATGCTGGAACCCATCTTAAATGTTGATGGGTTCACCTGACTGCCTGTCCTCCACTTAGATAACAGTGAGGTGGAAAAGTTACATAATCTTCTAATGACCTCAAATGAATGGGAGGATGAGGATGAGCCTGTACAGAAAATGTTAGCCTGACACTCTCATAACACTAAAGTGGAGAATAGAAAGTTGTATAAGCAGGTGGGGACAAGATGGCTACACTACATTCAACCCTCAGAATATGTACCTGTTATCCTAGAAGCTTATTCCACTCTAGGTCCTAGGGGGGCTAAGAAAACCTTTGAGTGGATCAATGATTGGTACTATTAGGATATAATGATGGAAGCTATTTTTGATATTTTGAAAGCATGCCTTATATGTAAAAACCAAACCAGTTTCAATACTTGATACCAGTATCAAACCACTACTCCTCAACAACTGTTTCATACCATCAGCTTGGATGTAGTAGGTCCTCTTCCTCAAAATACTAGTGAAAACAAATTTATCCTAGTAGCTATTGACCATTTCATCAAGTGAGTGGAAGCCATAGCTCTCTCTGCACAAACAGCCAAGGCAACTGCCACCTTTCTACACCAACACATTTTCATACGTCATGGCTGCCCTCAAGTACTACTATGTTAATAATGGTAAGAATTTCACCTCCAGAGTAATCAAAATTCTGGCCACATCTATGGGAGCCCAACAACTGTTCTCAGCTCCATATAACCCCTCCACCAATGGGACTGTGGAGAGAGCAAATAGAACTCTGGTTTCCATTCTTCGAAAAATGGCATCCTCTGATCCTCTTCACTGGGACCAATATCTACCCAGTGTTCTTATGGCTTACTGGATTAGCTATCATTGGATACTAAAAATGTCCCCATTCCATGTTTTGTATGGGCGGGAGCCAGACATACCTGCCCTCTTAGTCAAAGATGTATTTTCCTCTAAAATTGAGGAACCTGATAAGTTCATGAGAAGATTGGCTCAGCGCATCATTCAACTCCAATCTGAAGCTATGACCAATTTAGCAAAAACAGTGATAAAAGAAGGGCAGGCTGCCAATGACCTCCAAATCCCCTATCTACTTTCTAAGTGTCTAGTATGGTATTGTATTACTATAAAACTGCATCACTCCCAAAAGTGGTAAGCTTGGATTAATTTGAGAGAGTCCCTTTACCATCACTTACAAGAGGGTCAATAGTATTTCATCAAATCACTAGCTACTGGCATTACTATCAACTGTGTGCATGGCCATTTCCTCCATCCATACTCTCCCCCAACATACTTGAGTGTGGCAATGTCAAACATTTGTCCTCAAAGCTGAACAAAAAGAAAGTTTTAGGTTGAGTTCAGCTGAAAAAGAGAAATGTCGACCATTTGCAATTATCTGAGGATTTTAAGAGTGATTCTTACAATAAAAAAATTAATGCTATCAAAAATTTTAGCCAAAAGTCCCTGGCTGACTCTCTTGGTAGAACCCCAAATTGGGGTAACATAAGTTTGAAACCTCTATGGGCACTGAATGTAAAATTTTCTTGGTCAAATTACTCTGACCTCACCACAGACTTTGGGGCTACCATCAGAAGGCACTCTCCGCACTAACTCAAAGCCCTTCAATGCACCTACACAGGGACCCCCTTTTATAGGCTTAATGGGGGTCCCCCAAGATGCAAAAAATTTCTCAGGAAGTAATTAGCTAAAGTTTATGAAAACATTACCTCATGGATACATTCTAGCCAATCATGATTCCTTTTCCTTTGCTCCACTGCCCTGAAGTGAATTTTTGAGTTAATATACATTGTTCCTGCATATTTTCTAATTTAGACTCATGTACTCTATTTTGAACATATTTCTAAAATTTCCCTCAACCCTCAAAGTACTTTAAATACAATATAGTCAGATATTGAGGATTGTTGTTTTTACCTTGATTGCACCTATAATAAATTAATAAAAAACTCAATTTTTTATTAGCATTTTATTTTAACTTTTTATAAAAATTTTGTGGAATCCAGTAGGTGTCTAGCACCAGCAAGCATAAAACAACTGTATTTTCACAATAAATAAAATTATAAAAATAGATTTATTTAAAAAATATAAAAATAACTCACTTATATATATAAGTTTTAAGGGTAGTTTGACAGAGTAATTTCTGCTTCCACTTTAGTAAGGTTTTATTCAGTTGGGACCATCTAGTACTAAAAAAAAAGGTTTTATTCAATACATATTCAAATCTGTACTGGCTATAAAAAATTTTGATGTGGTATATTTACTATAAAAGGATCCACCTCAAGCACTTTTTTATATATATAAGTTTAATTAATAAATTGAACTTTATATTAAGCTTTTATTTGAAGTTTTAAAAATAAAAAAATTAAGGAATATATAATAATAAAACTTATATAATTTAAAAGTAATGAACAATAAATAATTTTTATATTACACTTAAAGGCAAGTTATTTAAATAATAAAGCTTATAATTTTTTTAATAAATATAAAAACTATAATAAAATAAAAAAGTATATGTAAAATAAAGTAAAATAAAATTAAGTGTAATTAGCCTGTATAAAAATTTACTGGTTTTGATTATTATTGGCAAACAACACCAATAAAATTGTTACTGCACAGATTCAGTTTCTTGTGCACTTCATCTGCATTGTATAGTATATTATATTATTGGTTGATAATCATATGATGATTATTATTTGCAGTTGAGTAAAATTCTTATATCTCAGCCTAATGCTCAACCAGTATTCTCGCTTAGAAATACTTGAGATGTCATAATTTAGGGATTCAATTCCTTGTTCTGTCCAACCCAGTCCTCTCTGAGATTCCCTAGTAACAGTCTCTGCGGTTCAACACACAGTTGGCAGCAATCCCCTATTGTTTCTCCTTCTTCTCTAGATCCCCGCTCAGATTTTTACTCTTTTTCGTAAGAGTCTCTCAATTATTCATACAGCAATAATATCCTTGGAACAATAGAACAATTGAAAGCTGATAATAGTTTATTACTTAAACTTTTTTATTAGATAAAAACTATAAAACTATATATTTAATTGTTCTGATAAATCCTATTTTTTATTGTGAGTGATTTTAGGGAATTTATAGTGGGGATTCATTCATCTAACCCTCAGATGACACATCTTCAATAAAATGGCATCCATTGCTGTTAATCACCAATTCTTGTCTTGGCAGCAATGGTCTTCCCTATCCTGGCTAGAATTATGTTATTGAATACCTTGAAACCTAAATGAAAAGAGTCAGAAAACGTGTTCCTAACGTTTTCCTCTCAATCTAAGTGAACTAACCATATTTGGCTAGTGACCTGCTTAGGTAATAAGACTTATTGCCCATTAAGGCAGATCACGCACCAACTGATAATTTGCTAGTTGCAGGTGGCATCACTCACCTCACAACTTGCTACTCATTTCCAATCAGTCAGTTATGAAACCTGACCAATCCCAATCGGTACAACTGATAGTTAATCACTATCAGTTGCCCCTAATTTGTTGGCAACTCTACCCAACGAGATCTTAAGTACTTATCCAGATTGATCCCTGATGGATACAACTAGGTAAATATCACAAAATCTCCCAAACATAATTACTCCAAAATTTGGGCCAACCAAATTCCAATTCACCTCGCCTTAGAGAATTATCTCCTAGCAATTTCTTATAATCTAGCAGGCTGGGAATATGGACAAAAATTCCAACAGCCTGGTAGAGTATTTCTGTTATAGTTGAATGAAATGATAGTAGGAACTAACCCCAAGAATAATGCTAGGTGACAGAAGGCCCAGAAGGTGAAGCTTCAGGCTCTTCCTGACCTCAAGCACACATTAGACCAATGCTAGGTATAAGCTAAATATACTCATGTTGGTACTAGTGAGGTGCAAAACACCCAGCCCCTTGTATCAGCTCAGGCATTATTATGAACAATCTACTTAACAAATGAAGACATTTTAATCTAGTTGATTGGAGAACAGAGGTTTAAAACCTGTTCTAGTTACAAAATTATGAGTTTGGGTAGAATACAACTTTAATTGATCACTAAAGTGAAGCCAGTTTTGGGGTATTCTACCAAATTGGATGGAAGCGTTTGTCCATTGGTACATCAAGGCTTGTGCTCACTTCCACAGATCTATAATAACCCTAACTCTGTTTAAATATAATTTTTGTGATCAACACTTCTTGTTGGTCAACTTTTCACAAATAAAATTACCTTTATTTTATATTTTCTTTATAGTTTCTTAGATGAACTTGGGTGCAGACCTCTTTGAGGAGGGCTCCAACTATGTTGGCCACTATATACTATCTTAAACAACAAAAGTTTCAGGTGCTCCCTTAGTCCACTCAGGTCCACTCCAGATTGAGGCACCCAAGCCTCTTAGCATCAATTTACACTTATTATAAACTCCTTCTAGGGTTCACTCAAAATGGGTATTTCTTGCTTACCTAATATTGTATACCTCACTCTACACCCTTGCCTTAAATCTCTTTTGAACTGCCACCATTTTAGGTGCCTTGTTTCTCATTTTTCTAACAGCTATTTTTCTAGCAATGTGGGTTTGCATCCCACACTATCTTGCTGAGAATGAAAGAATAACAGACACTTTTTTAATAATTTTTGCTTTTACCTTAGTGCAGGCTTTATTCATTACAAGTTTAAAATTTGTACTAGCTAAAAAATTCTCATTGTGGTATATTTGTTTAAAATTAAATTATTTCAAATAATTTTATTTTTAAAATAAAATAAATTTAAAAAAAATTAAGTTTATATATAAGGCTATAAAAGTATAAAACTTCTTTTAAGGAAAATTAATAAGTAAGATATAAGGTTAAAAACCCAATTCTTTTATTAATTAATTTTTTTAATATAAAAATAATATATATAAAAAATAGATAAAAACTTTTTATAAAAGTAAATATATTAAAATAAACTAAAAACATATTTTATAAATTAAATTAAAAAATAAAATATATAAAAATAGTATCAAATTTATAGAAGTAATTTATAATAAAGAAAAAATGAATATATTAAGATAATAAATAAAGTAAATAATATATATATATCTAAAAAACTATATAAAAATACTTATGTAAGCCTTAAATATAAATATAGTCACTTAAACTAAATAAACCTTATATAAATAAAAATAAAAACTTCTTTAAAACAAACTTCTAAATTATCAAAAACTTGTAACCACCCTTATAAAATCTAAAAAAACCCCTTTAAAGTACAAAAAACCCTTTTTATAATAAAAACCAGCTTTTCTTTCTCATAACAATCACTTTAGTTACTACGATTCAATTTGAACAGCAAAGTTGGATAATCACACACAGGAAAGATGGGCAACTTTAATAACAAAAATAATACAACATGGGCGAGCGTCGTGGCAAGCGGTGCACTTAATGGTGCAACTAAGGGCAAGAAGCGCCCTGGAGGGGGACCAGGAACCCAATCTGCAAAGAAATCGCAAACTCAGACACCATCTGGGTTTATGGTATTTACTGTAAAGCATGCGCAATACATGTACATTCAATTCAACCAACCTTTGTCAAAGGTGGAACATGGGATCAGACTCTTCCTTGGGGATGAGTCAACAACCCTGTGGGAGAAAACATGTGAGGCACAGCCCTCACTTTTCCCTCACGCGGTGTACATAGCCACCAACAACATAGGATGCGGCTGGATTGATATTGGTTTTGAAACAGCTGATGAAGCCAATGCTGCAGCAAAAATCTGCGTGGAAATTGCCCTCCCTGAGGGCAAAAAAATTGTGCGCACCGCGTGCACCAGATGGAACAAAGCAAAAACTTTGTTTATATCCTTTGACTTACTCCCCACCAACCTTCCTTGTAAGGTAATTGAGGAGGAGCTCCGCAAAGGTCTTGTGGCCTACGGAGAAATCCAACAACTCAAATTACAGTGATTTTGCTTAATGCCCGACCTGTGCATGGGCAAAGCTATTGCTGTAATCAACCCCTTCCCAGAAGTGGAAGAGGATTTATCCAGAATTCCCCGCACAGCAGAATTTCACTTTGCAGATGGGGGCCAGTTGGCTGCATTCTGAGTTACACCAGAATGTGCACCACCCATTTGCAACCACTGTGGCTCACTGGGCCACAAGGAACATGCATGCCCTGTAAAAGAGGGCTTAATGGAAAGTGATTTTTGTGAAGAAGCTATGGACGAAGATAATGAAAACTTCGCCAAAATGACTGATGGCCACCACCCATTCCGCTGGGGTGAAGATGGACTATACTCCATCGTGGACCCAGTTACAAGTAAACAGCGTAAAGCAGCACAAAAAGCCCACAAGAGAGCAGCAGCTGAAGCGGTGGCACACGTGGAATCTGCCATTAACCATGGACAAATTCAGGAGCATATTTCAGATATTCACTGAACCAACCAATCAGAACAATATGCCCAGGTTGAAAATTTTCACAGTAACCAAACTGAGCCACAAAGCGTCATCAGTCATGCACATACTGAGGAACAATGCAACCACAATTTGGGTGAAAATGCGGTGCACAATGCAACAAAGTTGAACCTCAAAAATATAAAATTCAATCAACAACCCGCATCAAATCAACATGAGACCTGTGCAGAAAAAGTTGATGCAAATGCAAAAAACCGCAATTCCCTTGAATCATTGGGTCAGATCAAGGGAACCAACAATGGCAGTGAAAGAGTTGTAGTACAGATGCGGAGCATGGCCAAAATGAGCCATGGTGGAATAGGACCAGAGGGTCCTCCCAACTGCTCCTGAGGCGCCACGGGCACCTCAGTGTCAATAGGGACGTTAAATATTGCAGGAGCCAGGGCTCATACGTCCCAAGCCAAAAGCTGGCAAACCTGCAAAAACCTCTTGTAGACATCTTGGCCATCCAAGAAACCCACTGCCTACAAGGGGAAGAAGAATCCTGGTCAACCAGGGTTGCACCATCACAACCAGTATAGACGTCTCACTGTGGGGTGATAGTTTAAAACAACAAAAAATTTAAAATTACAAATTCATCATCACACTTGCACAGTCGAGTCCTGGTAGCAACAATCACATGCCAAGATGAAATAATTTTGTTAGCATGTATCTATGCACCATGCACTGCAACCAAGAGAAAAAAAATTTTGAAAAAATTTCTACCCTCACCCTCCCACCAGATATCATCATGTTAGGCGATTTCAACTGCTAGGATAACCCCAATAAAGATTGATGGCCTAATCCCAGGGGATACCCACCTGGACACATTGAATATTGCACAATGAAGGCATCTCTTGGCTTACAGGATGCTCTTCCTCCCAATTCACCAATCCTTCCCCATATGACAAGACCCAACATATATGAGGGACTACTCATATCAATGAGTCGTATTGACCACATCCTCATCCCACAATCCCACCACTCAAGAATCTCTAAATTTACAACAAAAAAGATCAATTTTTCTGATCACCAATTAGTTACGGTGCAGTTAGCGCCAACCCAATTCCACACAAAGGTGTCGCCTTGGAGAAAGCTTCACCCAGAAAATATAAGATTGCCTGAGATATCTGACTGGGTTGAAAACAAGGCTACAAACCCAGAATTCACAGCCCCATTCACTTTAGATCCCATTGGAACATGGGAAAATTTCAAAAAAGATTTAATCTACAAAACCTGACATATTGCATCATGCAAGTACACCGCGGACACAGCCACAATCAAGCGTACCTTGGCAGAACTAGACCACCTGGAAATAAATACTTTGAGATCTGACTATAGCCCTAATTGGGGACGCAAATGGGCAGAAATTTCAGCCTGACTTAACAATCTCATCTTTGAACACCAACACAGAATCAAAGTATTGAACAAAGGTAAGTTCATAAAGGAAGGCAAAACCTGTTCAACATACTTTTTCCGCCAATTCCACTCCTGCGGAAACCAGCCCACATGCACACAAGTCTGCAAGACCAACGGCACTGTGGCAACTGACCCTGAGGAGGTCAAGGCGGAAGTACACCACTATTACACCAAATTATATCGCGATATGCCAACAGATCCACAAAAAATTAAAGAATTTATTCAAACTGCCAAGATACAAAGTACACCGCCAAATTACAATATACTATCCCTTATCACATGGGAGGAGCTTTGGGAAACAATTCGCGGTGAACCACGTAGGAAATGCCCAGGGCCTGATGGGATACCCTACGAATTTTACAAAAAATATTTTCAACAAATCGCCCCCCTCCTATTGGCGTCAATGAACCAGAGTTTGTTGGTAACACGCCTATTACCAGGAGGCCATGAATCCTACGTTATAACCTTGTATAAAAAGGGTGACAAGTTGGACCTGGCCAATTGGCGCCCAATTGCACTCTCCAACACTGACACAAAAATTCTAACAAAAATTCTAGCAGCTAGATTAGGCGCAATTGCATCTGACGTCCTATCACCCAACCAGTTTGGGTTTATACCAGGGCGTTCAATATGGAACAACATTCACCCTGTTGCAAATATTTGCCAATCCAAAGCAACTGGTGCCCTGGTCTTCTTGGATCAGGAAAAGGCGTATGACCGTGTTAGCTGGCCATACCTAAAAGAATGTCTACATGCCTTCAAACTCCCACCAAGATTCATAAAATGGGCGATGCTCCTAACAGAATCTGCAACCATGGCTGTATGCGGCCCTGGATTCCTAACAAACAAGATTAAACCACACAGAGGGCTCAAACAAGGGGATCCCCTCAGCCCACTGCTATACAATTTCAGCTTTGACCCGCTCCTCCGAGTAACTGACTCACGTCTCATGGGGATAACCACACAAGGACAACCAACAGTCAAGATACTGGCTTTGCAGATGACTGCATAGCAGGTATAGCAAACAATGAAGATGCCCGACAGCTGGAACACACTCTAGAGGAATACTCCAAGGTGAGCAATGCATCACTCAACAAAAGGAAGATGGAAATCATCCTCTTAGGCAAATACACAAACAATTGGGCCACAACATCAGAACCTCACACCAACACTTGAAGAAAAAACCCAATTATATTACCCTTTGCAACACCTCCCACCACCACTCTTGTCCAACACCTTGGAATCTGGCTAGAATCAGGGGAATATGCTAATGAGACAATGGAAAGTAACCTGTTACAACGGGTATCCAAACGCGTCGCCTCCCTCAAGGGAAGAACCCCAGGACTACAGGATGAGTTACAGTTGCTAACTCGCTCATCCTCCCAATACTGTGGTACCAGGCCCATGCGATAGCCTTCTCACCTACCTTTATAACCTCAATATGCGCCCTTATCCAGGGCTGGCTGTGGCCTGGCTCTCACCCTCCTATACAGATGGAAACACTATTTGGCCCACGCTCAAGCGGAGGCATGGGACTAATAGATTTTGAGAGCCATGCCAATCACATCCTAGGTACCTGGATAAAGGAAATCCTTGCTCCAGACCTCCCGCAACAACATTGGTCCAGAGCATCAAGGACTAACTTTGCACAGGCGCTCAAATTAACCAACCCACATAGTCCACCCAGACTACTTTCATACCTTGCCATGCACCCTACTGCAACGGGTCCACATGGAACCTCCCCTCATTTCAAACATATCCTATGAACTATCCGCCATATGGGATGGACCATAGAGAACATGGGTACTATATAGGGAAGGGGACGACCCAGCCCCCAATTCAAATTAAGAAACCCAGAAAACCACCCCCAGAGGGATATGCTCGCAACAACCCCAAGCATAGCTAGTATAGAATACCTAGGAAGCTAGACATTCCCTATGATTTAACCACACAGAAAGCAATGTGGAAAATGACACACCACCCACTCCTACAACCAAGGATAAGAGCAAACGCCTGGCGCTGTTTGAGAAGGACCTATAGGATGGCAGACCACTCCAATTCCCTCCACAAAACATGTGCAGTATGTGGAGGGAAGGGATCCCTACATCACCGCCTAGAAACTTGCCCCCCAACCAAAGCTATATGGCAGGAAGTCGCACGCCTGCTCAAGATTCAAAATGAACAGGAATTCTCAATATCAAAGAGTATCTTTGCGCTCCAGATCGAGTCACCAATCCCATCTACACTCCACTCCCTAATAATACCCTTTGCAATGTGGACAATACATACAATTGCATTAGATGCGTTCAAGGGCACAGTCCCAACCATTCATGGGATTATTAACAGATTCCATGTCCACTTACTAGAGCACTTCCAAGCCTGGCTCTATGGATATATGAGACCAAGACAAAAAGCGCTCATAGAATCATGGTTCCCACTCTGGTTCCTCCACACAGACCCTTTCCTTCACACCTGCTCCATAGCAGGGGAAACCCCCTCGGAGTAGTGCACTAACCCCCTCCATACCTGGCAGTCCCGCTGGCAACAGGGGTAACTTGAGTACCCTGGGGTGCCCAATTTTTATATTTCTTAGTTATTCTCTTAGTTTCGCATATATTTGGTAATGTCTGTCCCCTGGTCAGCTTACCTTGGTTAAATAAAATATAATAATAAAAACCTTTTCAAGCAAAAAACCCTTTTTTATAATAATAAGAAGCCCCTTTAAAGCAATATACCTTTTTATAATTTTAAAAAACCCCTTTAAAAGCAAAAAACTTTTTTTATATAATAAATAAACCCCTTTATTTATAAAAAAACTTTAGAAATATAATAAAAATCCCTTAAAAATGTAAAAACCCCAATAGAAAAAATACTAATAAATTAATACATCTTCATTAAAAATATTAAAAACCCTATAAAAATTTTTTATAAATAAAAAAATAAATTTATGAAAATACTTTTTAAAAATAAATAAAAATAAAAAAATAAAATCTCATATAAAATAGAAGACACTAATCAAAGATATAGTTTAGCAAATAAAAAAATATATCCCAAGTTTTGAATAGATATATATAATTAAAAAAAAATTAAATTAAAATTTAAAAATAAAATTAAACTACCAAAAAGCTAAATATTTAAAATAAGAGCCAAATAAATAGCTAATAAAAAGATTATAAAAATTTATTCTATTTCTATGATATAAAAATAAAATTTTTTTATATAAGCTTTAAAAAAATTAATCAAGATAATTTTTGCTTTCAATTGAGTTCAGGTTTTATCTAATATGAATTATAATCTGTACTGGCTATAAAGTATTTTGATATAATTTATTTACTCTAAGGTAACCTACCTCAAGCACTTTATATATATAAGGTTATTTATTAAATATGCCTCTACAATAAACTTTTATATGAACTTTTAAAATAAAAATATTAGGAAATTTATAATAATAAAACTTATATAATTTAAAAAGTAATACAAAAATAAATAATTTATATATTATACTTAAAGGTAAGTTATTTTAAATAAATTAAGCTTATAAAAAATTTTAAAATAATAAATATAAAACTATAATAAATAAATAAATTTTAAATAATAAATGAATCAAAATGAAAAGTAAAGATGCTTAGTTTGGCAAAGTGATTTTTGCTTTAACCCTGATGCAGGCTTTGTTCAATACAAGTCTGAAAACTGTACAGGTTAGAAAAATTTCTGATGTGTTATGTTTATTTCAAAGTCAATCTATCTCAAATAATTTTTTACTTTAAAATAAAATAAGATTATAAAAAAATTAAGGTTATATATATTAAAGACTATAAAAGTATAAAACTTTCTTTTGGAAAGATTAATAAGTAAGATATAAAATTAAAAATCTAATTCTTTTATTTATTAAGTTCTTAATATAAAAATAAATATAAAAAAATAGTTAATAACTTTTTATAAAATTATATATATATAAATTTAAACTAAAAAATATTTTATAAAATATATTAAAAAATAAATTGTATAAAAAATTAAAATCAAATTTCTAGAAATAATTCATAATAAAGAAAAATAAATATATAAAGATAATAAATAAAGCAAAATAATATAAATATATATCTAAAAAAACTAAATAAATAAACTTATGTAAACCTTAATATATAAGTATACTCACTTTAACTAAATAAACTTTATTAAAATAAAAATAAAAAGTTCTTCAAAACAAATTTCAAAAATATCAAAAATCTGAAAACCCTTTTATAAAATCTAAAAAACCCCTTTGAAGTACAAAAAACCCCTTTTCTTTATTATATTTAAAACCCCTTTCAAGCAAAAAACCCCCCTTTTTATAATAATAGAAAATCCCTTTAAAGCAAAAAAACCCTTTTCTGTATAATAATTAACCCTCCCTTATTTATTAAAAAAACTTTAAAAATATTTTATAATCCCTTAAAAAATATAAAACCTCCGACATATAGAAAATATTAATAAAGTTTTAAATCTTTATTAAAAATATTAAAAGCCTATAAAATTTTTTATAAAAAATAGGTTTATAAAAATACTTTTTAAAAATAAATAAAAATTAGATAATAAAATCTTATTTAAAATAAATGCATTAATTAATTAATTTTATTCAAGGTAGGCCAACCTAGGGATGATTATGCATCAATTGAGGGGAAATTGAAATAAATGGGAAAGGAGAATAAAATCTGGAAAATCTTTATGCGCGTTGTATGATAGGCCAGGAACTTCATGGACCATCTTTGCTATTCACTATCTCAGTTTGGAGCATTAGTGCACAACACCAACACAGTTATAGTCATCACCTATCTAAAGTTCCTGTACCAAAATTGAACTTGGAGAGGCTGTCTTGTGCATATGACATAATAGTGGGGACTAACCCCAAAGATAAGGCTGAGCGCCAGGAGGTCCAGAGGGTGAAGCTACATGCCCTCCCTGACCTGAGGCACACCCTAGACTAACGCTGGGTTCAGGTAAAATATGGCCAGGTTGGATTTAGTGTGTGCCAAATGCCCAGCCCCCCACAATGGCCCAGGCGTTAAAAATGGACAGTTTTTATTAAATTAACATAGATGGTTCCATTCAGTTCATTGAGGAATGGGGTTTCAAAACACATTCCACTTATGAAACAACATGTTTGGGTCAAATTTAACTTCAATTGATCACTCAAGTGAAGTCAGTTTTGGCTTATTTAACTAATTTGGATGGAAGCGTTAACCTATTGTTAGGTCAGTGCTTAGATCCACTGCCGCAAACCCCATATTCCCCCATCAACGCTTAAATGTGTTTTCTCCATCTAACATTCCTTGTTGGTCAAAGACCAAATAAATTTTCTAGTTTTACCTTTTTTATGTTATTCCAATCATTCCTATGCGTGGATCTTTTCAAGAAGGTCTTGTGCTCCATTAAACTTGCCATTCTGAACACTGTAAGGTTATCACCATGTATACCATTGGTTTGTCCAGGTCCCCTTCAACCTGGGTTGCTTACCCCATTTCTCAGTGTGCATCACACATTTTGGGCTAGCTATTTATAGCATTTCTTTGCTTAAGTTATTATTGCTCTAGCATCAACTGCTAGCAATAATGATTTTTATTCTAATAACTAGTTCCCTGGCGTTGGGCCTGTGCACTGAGTACTGCCCCGCTGGGAACTGGAAAGTTATAGACACTCTCCTTACATTAGTCAACCATCCTTTTTTTTTCTTATAAGCATGAACTTTTTCCATGTGGAACTTTTTTAAAGTGGAAATAGTGGCCATCAGCTTTGGGCTCCAGTTGTCATTAGTGTAAGTCCCGGGGAATGTCCTCTGGGTGTTGATTGGGCCATTTTCCCATTCCTGAGCAAGAAGGCACCAAAGAGAATGGCTGTACCCCTTGTTACTTAGGGCGATCTCGCTCACGTGGTAGTCAAGCGCTGGGTAACAGCTCTTCCGCTTTGGATCCCACTTCCAAGACCCACACTCACCTTAGCAGAACTGCTATAGAATTAATGAAATATGCACTGAGATCACTGAAATGAAATCAATTGGAACTAATTCTAGCACAATCAGCCCGATGCTTAGATTTCAAATGGTCAAAAAGGTATAAAGACTGATCTATTAGCCAAAATGCCTAACAGTTGTAATTCAGTTAACTTGATGATCAAAAAAATTATCTCCCTCCCAAAGTCATCAGAGATCATCCTCAATGGGAAGGTAACAGCATCAAACACCATTGATGAGGGTTCAAAGCTCCCCAATGGCAAATTGGGCGTTGCACCTGATGCAATGCTACTGACCAAATAACAGCCCAGCGACTGAGCATGGGCAGGTTGGACATCCCAAACCTGTTCTCAACCAAATGGGCCCACCCCTATATGGGGTGGCCTTGGGGGATTCCTGATGCTTGTTGGGCTAAATTCTGTCATGCCAACTATCAGAAATGCAGTTAAGCCTCAGTTTAAACATTCAAGGTTGAACAAACAGTAACTCAGCCTGCCATCAAATTCTTTAATATCATTTTCCAGATAAATTATACTTCCCACACCTGAACAATTTGCCAGTTAGGTCAAACTTGTGGGACCTGATCTCAGCTTGTTTCCCCTCTAAATTGACTATTATTTAATCAGTCACATTGCACTGAAAAATTGTTGGTTAATTTTTCTTCCTTAAATTTTCTATTAAAAACCTTCCCCAAAAATTTAGTTTTTATATGTTGAGAATTAAACCGCCCTTCCCGCCAGCACTCTCATACCCCTCTGGGTTAACAACCATGTTTGTCTGGTATTTTATTTTGTGCCTGTACAAAATTCTGGCTCTCCGGTAGATATTGGTAAAACTCCTTTCCAGTTTTATAATTTTTGTACCAGCAGCAGTGCCTTGGACATTCTGGTTTGCCGTATGGATGCTCTGGCACCTTGGCTGGCAGGCCAATCTAATTCTTACTTGCTGTTCACCTGACATAATTGACCAACCATTATTCTTTGCCATTTCTGCCTTTTTCATATATATTGGCACATCAATGGTCCCTCCTTTTCAACTGAACCAGGTTGTGAAGAAGATTTTCCCTATCCATAAAAGTCCAGTTCCACTCAAAACTTCAAACCCACACCTCATAGTTGTTGCGGCTATTTTGCCCATGTCAGTAGGATCTGAAACCCCAACTTGCTTAAGTTTACCCCCCACAAAAGCCTAGTGGTTTCCCCTGACCCCACTACCATCTCTTCGGTATCACTGGATTCATCTACAACTACCAATAAAGAGAACTCCGCTTACTTTTTAGTACCCATGAAGATTAGTGTTGGGTCCCAGCATATCTTTTTTGAGGCCCTGTTGGACACTGGAGCCACGAGAAATTTTATGAGTGTAGAACTGGCCCAACAATTGGAACTTGCCCTGGATGCAGGTCCTTCAGTGATAGTTGCATCGTCAGCCTCCTAAACCTCATACCTGATATGCTGACCAGTCATATTTTCAATACACTAGTTCAGCTTCTGCAACCGCTTTTCTGCTATGATGAACTTAAGTTTTGAGTGATCTTAGGAGTGGGATGGTAGCACTGGCAACATGTCAAGATCCACTTGGAGTCTAACATGCTGTAATTCACTAATAATCAACTTGAGGGTGAATTCCCTCTAATTGACACTCTTAAAAGCTCAAGGCTGCAGTTCTATTACATTCCTCATCTCCCCTACTCGCATGCCATCCAATTTTACAGAAAGTCCAATGTGCTATCAAGGCATTTTCAATTCTGAAAAGGCAGATCATTTTCTCCCCATACTAGATTCAAATGTGGGTTTTGTGCGACAGTGGAGTTGGTAAATATCAACTACCCATTGTATCCCCACACAGCAGAGGAGGAGACTGCGCTCAACACCTAATTGGATGATATGTTGAAGAAATGGTGGTTGTTCAAGGAGACCTCACCAGTCATGTCTCCCATTGTCTTCACTAAAAAAGCTGATGGTTCTCTCCATTTTTGTGTAGACTATGGACACTTGAATAAAAATTACAGTTTCTGATCCCTACCCCCTACCTTTAGAACAGACGATAAGTCAAGCAATCACCAAATCTCATATGTTTTCTAAGCTAAATTTTGTTAATGTATTTAACCAGATTTGGGTAATGAAAGGGCAAGAATGGTTAACAGCAATCCGAATGAAGAGGGGCATTTTCCAATTCCGTGTGATGCCCTTTGTGTAACAATCAAGGTCCTACCTGACTGCCATATGGTCCTTACCTTTAGGGCTACCAATAAGAGTATGGAGAAGGAGTTCCAAAGTTCAGCCATGAGATTTAATTAAGTTCGAGATGGTTCAGTTGGGAAATATGATATGAATAATAATTCTGATAATACATTTAAGTCCAATAGTCAGAATCCAGAGTTCAGATCTCATAAGCAGGCCAAAATTCGGAAACTTTCAAGTTCAAAACCCCATTATTACTAATTTAAGCTCAGGTTTTGAACAAGGTATTTTTTAATTTTTTAAGCTTTTTTAAACCATGAGAGTGCCTAGTATTCTCCAGCACATAGAATACATGAAATCAAGTTAGATTCTCTAACTTTGTTTTCTCAATCCTGCGGACAAATAAACTAAAAGTTTAAGTTTATTTTTATTTTTATTATATTCTTATTGTATGACAAGATTCAACATGTATGATGATAGTGAGTTGGCACAGGCTTTAGCTTCTCTCTATTCCTTGACAACGGGATAAATTGCACTATTGTCAACCAGCATTCTGGCTACTATCTTTCATGGTTTAATAACTGATCATGGCCTCAATGCACATAGCAGAAAGTTTCTCTCTTGTGTAGTCTCAGCTATATGGACTGCAACTTGGCTTCTTTTGCCAAATTCATTTGTTGCATACTGGAGAGAGCCTGTTTTCACATTAAACAAAGTTCTAACAATTTTTTCTCAGTACTTTGGGGAACAACTACAGAACTAGAAGTGAGAATGATCCCTATCTGGTATAGTCACACTACCACAGTTTTAATGGTTGTGTTTTCCTTAGCTTTCCTCATGCGTGAAATTGTCCACATATTTAGAAGTCAACAGAGTACAAGAGATTCATATCCAAGGGCTGGAAAAGAGATTAATAAATACTCATTGATGAGCTTGGAAGCCTCAGAATTCAATCTGATTCAAGAGGTATTTATGCGTGAGAAACTTCAAGCTCATCTTACATTAGCAGCTGGTGATTCAATTTCATTCCCAAACCAAATTAAAACCATTCTATCGGCACTTCCAGACCATCTGGCTGCTTGGTTATCTCAGCTTATTGATATGCAGACATTACTTCCTAACTCTTTGGAGGAATGTTTAAATCTGGTGGAGCAGGCCGCTGCTCCTGATGAGGCTCAGGACGCAGCATGGGCTGTATTATTGGCTTTGAGACAAGGTCCCCATTCAGTCAATGAATATGCCCGCTTGTTCAATACATTGGCTAAGGCGGCCAGATTACCAGAGTTACAAATTCCAAGATTGTTCTGTCAACATTTTAATCAAGATTTACTCTTGTCATTAGTGGCATCTCCTTAAACAGATAGTTTTGAAAAGGAGCTCAACCTAGCCCTACAAGTGGAGAGACATCTAGGGATGATCAATTCCCATAAGGAGGAGGAACGTTTTGCTACCTCAATGGAGGAGTCAGGTAAGTTTTGTAGGGCAAGTTCAGAACCATTTAAGTCTAAAAAGGATATGGGATATCCTTTATCTAACCAGCAAACTGATCCCAAAGTCTAGCCAAATCAAGCTCATTCACCAGAAAATTCAAAGAATGCTGTATACAGTCTTTGTGATAAGAAATTCCAAGCTCAAAAATTAAACCATCATAATTCTGCTTATCCTTATACCTTAATTCCCATTATACTAAAAAAAGAGTTTTCTACGCAGTCCATCAATGTGTTGGCATTGGTTGACACAGGGACGGATGAAATTATATTGACATGGAGCTAGCAGAATTCTTAGGTCTGAAAGTCTACCAAAAGGGTACAGTAACGTTGGCAGATGCCACCAAGATTTCAAAAGTTTGGAAAGCGGACTCCTTGCTAACCCTGTATCAAAAAAACTACTCATTTGAGGAGGAATTTAGTGTATTAAGAAACTTACCTTACCGCATGATCTTTGGTATGAGACGGTGGTATCGTTTTCCCCATCTTTTAATCTAAGCTCCCATAAAGTAAATCTCAATCCATCAAATGATGAGCCAGTTACCTTAGCGTTTGAGGTGGATAAGTCAATAATTTCATGAATGGGATTAGCAATGGCGAACAACCCACCTGAACACCTTCCTGAAGAATACTGGAAATATGCACACTTGTTTAGGACAAAAGGGACCTCTTCATTACCAGCTACAAGCCACCTAGCATATTCATTCAATTTCAAGGAAGGTGCTGTGTTACCAAAAGGTAGCCCAGTATACCCACTGAACCCAAAAGCCAAAGATGCTTTAGAGACTTATGTTAAAGAAATGACACATCAGAAGTTGATTGTCCCATCCAAGTCTTCAGTTGTTTCTCCAGTCTTATTGGTTCCAAAGTCAAATGGAGAGTTACGCCCTTGAATTGACTATAGAAGACTTAATGAGATAACTGAACCAAATCCATATCCAAAACCTTTAATGGAAGACATTCTTCCCATGATCTCAAACTGTAAGGTTTTTACAAAGCTTGATCTGGTGGACGCTTTTAATCAGATCCCAGTGAAGCCTGAGCACCAAAAATACACTGCCTTTAAATGTCATTTAGGAGTCTATGAGTATCAAGTGATGCCTTTTGGTTTACGCAATGCCCCTGCAGTATTCCAGAGAATAGTTTGATCAGGCACTGGGAAATTTGGTAGAAAAGGTGTTGAATTGCCTATATGGATGATATCTTGATATTTTACAAAGACATGGAATCACATCACAAGGATGTCTGCTCAGTTTTAGAAGCAATTTCAAGTGCCAACCTGAAACTGAAAGCATCAAAGTGTGAATTTAACCAAGAGTCAGTGTCCTTCCTGAGTAATGTGATCTTTAAGGATGGACTAGCAATATGTCCAGATAAGGTTCATGCTGTTAAGCAGTGGAAGGCTCCTGTTGATCGTACAGGGATATGCAGTTTTGTTGAAGTGATAAATTTTCCTCATCGTTTTTTGGAAAATTTGTCAGACAAAGTGGCTCCTTTAACACGTCTTACAGGTAATGTTCCTTTTACTTGGGGGAGGCGGAAGAGCTGGCCTTCCAGAAAATCAATGATTGTCTTATGTCAGCACCAGTGCTGGCACATCCCAACCCAAATCATCCTTTTATTGTTGAAACAGATTCATCCAACTTTGCAGTAGGTGCAGTCCTCCTTCAAAAAGGGGATGATGGCTTGGAACATCCTATCTGTTTTTTCAGTTGTAAGATGATCCCTGCAGAGATAAATTACCCTATCTATGATAAGGAAATGCTGGCAATAATTTCTGCCCTCAAGGAGTGGCAGCATCACCTACTTTATGCATGCCAAACCTTTGTCATTCGCATTGATCACAAAGCTTGGAATTCTACAAGAAACCATGTAAGATGAATCAACGCCAGGCAAGATGGAATCAAGAGCTTTCACAATATGTGTTCAAAATTGAGTATAAGACTGGGAAAGGAAACATTTTACCAGATATGCTGAGTAGGGACCCCACTTTATCTTTTTCAAAAAAGGAACTTGATCATTACAACACAGCGACTATGCTCACTCCAAACCTATTTGCGCTGATTGATGAAGGTTCTCATATCTTCAAGAAGAAGGTACATAGAGCCCAGAAAACATCAGAATTTGGAAGAAAACTTTTCTTGAACTAAAGGAGGGTACTAAGTCAGATGATCACCGTGAGTTTTCTCTACAAGATGGAGTTATCTTCCACAAGATCAGGCTGTGGATCCCTTCTAAAGGTTTGCAACTTAAGTTAGTTAATGCTTGCCATGACCATCCCTTGGCAGGTCATCCTGGGGTTGAAAAGACGCTTAAACTTATAGCCCTTCACTATTCTTGGCCAGGTTTAACCACACTTGTTTGGAAGTATATTTCATCATGCCTAACTTGTGCAAGATTTAAGCCTTCACACCAACAACCCCAGGGGAAACTGAAGCCTTTACAGATACCTTCAAGGCCATGGTCATCACTTAGTGTAGATTTCATTGTTGGTTTACTGTCAAGAGAGTGTATGTAACTCTCTCGTTCCCAGCAAGGTGATGTGGGATGCAAACCCACATTGCTAGGGAACTAGCCATTAAGAAAAAGGGTAAGAAGACACCTCGAACAGTGCCTGTGCCAAAGTGCCCCAGGCCAGGATGTAGAACGCAACATATAAGACCAGGTAAGATAGAAACATAACAACTTGAGTGGACCCCAAAGGGGAGTCCATAATCAAGTGTAACTTGGTGTCAGGGAGCTTGGGTGCCTCAATCTGGAGGGAACCTTGGCGACCCAAGGGAGCACCTGGGATTTTGGTAAATTGCAATAGAAGGTAGTGGCCCACTTAGTTGGAGACCTCCCCAAAGAGGTCCGCCACCAGGTTAGCCCAAGGAACCATAAGTAAAACGTAAAAAAACGGGTATTTTTATTTAAGAAAAGTTGAACAACAAGGAATGTTGGTCACAAAAACATATTTAAAGTGGACTGGGGAAATTCAGGTTCTGCGGAAGTGCACCCAAGCCTTGACACTCCAATAAACAGATGCTTCCATCCGTTTTAGTAAAATACACTGAAAGTGCCTTCACTTGAGTAATAAATTGAAGCCATATTTTACCTGAGCTCAAAATTTCATAACTTGAGCGGGACTCAAACCCTTGCTCTCCAATAAACTGAATTGAACCATCATCATTTATAATGTAAATCGTTCGTTTTAGTGCCTGGGCCAAGATCAGAGGCTGGGCGTTTTGCACCCCATTAGTATCAACCTGGTCATGCTTGGCTTGCACCCAGCGTTGATCTAAGGTGTGTTTCAGGTCAGGAATAGCCTGAAGCTTCACTTTCTGGGCCTCCTGTCGCTCAGCCTTATCTCTAGCATCTGTTCCTACTATAATGTCATCCAACCATGACATTTACCTAGAACAAAAGGGTTTAATTCAATTATGGTTGTGGTAGATTGGCTCACTAATTATGCTGAGTTTTCCCCTTGTAATGAGAAGATTACTTCAAGAGATTCAGCACAGATTTTTATGGAAGAAGTGTTCTCCATACATGGCATCCCAGATGAAATTGTCTCAGATCGCGGACCTCAGTTTATATCTAAATTCTGGGAACATCTATTAAGCAATTTGAAAATTAAACCCTGCCGTTCCTCATCATACCACCCAAAATCTGATGGGCAAACTGAGAGGATCAACCAGATTTTGGAACAATACCTTTGTTGCTACACATCAGCATGCCAAGATGACCGGGTAAGTTAGATCCATTTTGCACATTTTGCCTATAACAACCATGTCCACTCATCTACAGGTGTGACCCCATTTTTTGCAAATCATGGCCAGCACCCTAGGGTATATGAAGGTGAGGTAGAAGGAATCAATCCAGCTGCAGACAGTCTGGTCCAAGGCATTCATGGGAACATTAAATCTTTTAAGAACAACCTCATAAAAGCCATTGGTTATCAAAAGTTCAAGGCTGATAAGAGACGTTATAAAGGACCTATGCTAAAGAAAGGGGATCTGGTTTTAATAAATTCAAAGAACTACTCACTGCCAGTCAGATGCCAGAAGCTGGGCCCCTATAGGCTAGGTCCATTCAGAATTGTTCATCCTATTAATGAGGTAGCATTTGAATTAGATCTCCCCCAGAATCAAAGGCTCATCCTGTGTTTCATATTTCACAGTTGAGGAAGTTTGAAGATAAATCTCAAGAAAAACCAGGACCAATAAATCTAGAGAATTCAGAAGGTGATGAATTTGAGGTTGAAATGATATTGGACTCTAAGATTAAGAAATGGAGGCGGTATTTCTTAATTAAATGGTCTGGTTGTCCTGTCAAAGAATCAATTTGGCAATCAGAGGAAGAGTGCAATCATTGCCCTCAGAAAATTAGTTAATTCTTTGCACGCTCAAATCTCACCTTTCAGGAGGTGATGTAACGGTCAAGGTCCTACCTGACCGCCATATGGTCCTTACCTTTAGGGCTACCAATAAGAGTATGGAGAAGGAGTTCCAAAGTTCAGTCATGAGATTTAATCAAATTCAAGATGGTTCAGTTGGTAAATACAATATAAATAATAATTCTGATAATACATTTAAGTCTGATAGTTGGAATCTTGAGTTCGGATCTTATAAAGCAGGCCAAAATACGGAAACTTTCAAGTTCAAAACCCCATTATTACTAATTTAAGCTCAGGTTTTGAACAAGGTATTTTTTAATTTTTTAAGCTTTTTAAACCATGAGAGTGCCTAGTATTCTCCAGCACATAGAATACATGAAATCAAGTTAGATTCTCTAACTTTGTTTTCTCAATCCTGCGGACAAATAAACTAAAAGTTCAAGTTTATTTTTATTTTTATTATATTCTTATTGTATGACAAGATTCAACATGTATGATGATAGTGAGTTGGCACAGGCTTTAGCTTCTCTCTATTCCTTGACAACGGGATAAATTGCACTATTGTCAACCAGCATTCTGGCTACTATCTTTCATGGTTTAATAACTGATCATGGCCTCAATGCACATAGCAGAAAGTTTCTCTCTTGTGTAGTCTCAGCTATATGGACTGCAACTTGGCTTCTTTTGCCAAATTCATTTGTTGTATACTGGAGAGAGCCTGTTCATCACACTTTGGGATGAAGAACGCTCCTGCTACATTTCAATGCATGATCACCAATGTACTGGGTGACCTCCAGTTTACCTGCGCAGTTGTATATATCAATGACATTCTGGTTCACTCCCCAACTCCCAAACAACATGCTACTGACCTGAAAGCAGTTGTGGCCGCCTTACATAAGGCAGGCTTATTTGTCAAGCCTTCCAGATTTGAGTTCTATAAGGAGGAGTTTACCTTTCATGGAAACCTCATTCTTAAAAATGGTTATGCAATCTCTTCCAATAAGTTGGATGCTATCTGGTGATGGCAAGCCCCAACTACCCAGAAAAAACTACAGAGTTTCTTGACGACCATCATTTTCTTAAAAAGTTCTCCCAAGCACTTTTTCAGCTTGCTGCTCCGCTCCACCCCTTACAAGGAAAAATGCACCATTTTGCTAGATGGCCAAATGCCAACAAGCGTTCGAATCAATTAAAGAGGTCTTTGTATTCCCTCCCATTTTTGAAACATGCCAATCCCACCAAGCCATATATTGTTGCATGTGACATTTCATTGGTAGCAGTGGGGGCAGTGTTGCTCCAGGAGCATGATGGCTTGGAACACCCAGTTGCCTACTTTTCCCAAAAGTTTTTCTCTATGGAACAGTCTTGGGCTATTTAAGACAAGGAGTTGGCAGCTGTTGCATGGGCCTTAATTTATTGGAGGAACCTGTTACAGGGTGCCCAACATGAATTAACAGTTTACATGGATCACCAGGCCCTTTTGTATTTTTGTAAACCTCAAAAATTGGCACATCGGCAAACCTGAACCTATTGGGACCTGTGCAGTTTTAACTTTAAATACAAATTCATAAAAGGTGCGCTCAATGTACTCCCCAATTTTCTCAGCCGCAGCCCCACCCACTGTTCCACAGATCCAAAGGGAGTGGATCTCATTACTGTGATTCCTACCACCCAAATCCTGTCAATTGTCCCCTCTGTCATTTCTTCCATCACTCTGGCCCATGAAAGTCCATTAGTTGCTCAGGTCTTATCCAACCAAATGGCCTGCTCTGAGGGCGTGGAGCTGTTCAAGAAGTTATCTCACCAGAAGCATAAACACTCCCTATACTCATTAAAGGAGGGTCTTATTTATTTTTGGTCTCACGTTTAGGTTCCCCCTCCTTCCAAACTGAGGTATTCCGTGAAAATCACGATCCCCCTATGGTTAGTAACCATGGTACTAAGAAATGCATCAACTTGATCAAATAGACCTACAATTGGGCGGGTTTGACAAAAGAAGTTTTGGCCTAGATCACTGATTGTATTACTTGTGCTCGGGCTAAGTCTGACCACTCTAGTAGAAATGGTCTTTTATACCCCTTACAGCAGGTGGAGGGTCTATGGACGTTGGTGTCTGTAGACTTTATTGTCAAACTCCCCTTCTCTAACAGGTTCACAGCGGTGATGGTGGTGGATCATTTCACAAAATTTTCCCTTTTCATTCCTTGCCATTCCACAAGTATGTCAGAGGAGACTGCCCACCTTTTTGTGCATCACATGTTCTCAATGTTTAGTCTCCCATAGGAGATTATTAGCATCCGTGGCTCACAGTTCACGTCGCAGTTTTGGAGTGAACTTCTATCTATCCTAAAAATAATCCCCCTGCTGTTCTACAGCGTACCATCCCCAGTAAGATGGACAGACCGAGTGAGTCAACCAAGTCCTCAAACAGTACCTGCGTTGCTACGCTGTGGCTGCACAGGACACCTAGGCCAGTGACCTTCCCCTCACCTAATTCACTTATAACAATGAAATGCATGCATCTACGGTATTTTTGCCCTATGAAGAAATGTTGGGTTACAATCCTTCATTTTCAGTCAGACCTTGCTTGCAGTCTGAGGTCAAGCTGCCGTGGATCATGCTGAACATATTAGGTCAACTCAATCCTTGGTGCGGGAACACCTCACCAAAGCTATTGATGACTATAAGAAGCTCACAGATTGTAAGCGACTCCCAGGTCATTATATAACAGTGGGCTCCTATGTTATGTTTTTACCCGCCATTTACGTATTCAAGCACCTTCTCATAAATTTATAAGTAAGCATTATGGCCCCCATTTGGTGGAAGATGTCTTGGGTAATGGCGCATTGCAGTTGAAGCTTCCAGCTCACTGGAAAACAGCATCCCATCTTCCACGTTTTCCAGCTATCACCTCTCAAGGGTACAGTCCCCGCGGAACTTGAATCAATCATCAATGAGGATGTGAAAGAGGCTGAGATAGAGAACATCCTGGCATCCCACAAGTCTCACCGGTCTGTTTAATATCTCATGGCTTAGAAAGGTTATCCAGCTTATGAGAACAGTTGAGTCAAGGCACGCAATTGTGAAAAATGTATGGAATTGGTTGAAGCGTTTCATAAAACCCACCCCAATGCTCCCTGCCCTTCCCAAAAACCTGCAAGATAAAGGCGATCAAGTTACCCAAGGCACACAAGAATGTGGCTCTCATACAGTTTCCCTGTGGTGGGGCCCTTCCCTTGAAAAAAGGAAAGGGTTATGTAAGTCCTGGGGAACATCCTCTGGGCGTTGATCAGGCAATTTTTCCATTCCTGAGCAAGAAGGTACTGAAGAGGATGGCTGTACCCCTCATTACTCAGGGCGATCTCACTCACATGGTAGACAAGTGCTGGGTAATATCTCTCCCACTTCAGATCCTGCTTCCAGTACCCACACTCACCTCAGCAGAACTGCTATAGAGAATCAATGAAATCTGCACCAAGATTGCTGAAATGAAATTGATCAAAACTAATTTGAGTGGCAATCAGCCCAATGCTCAGATTTTAAATGGTTGAAAAGGTATGAAGACCGATCTATTGGCTGGAATGCCCAACGGTTGCAATTCAGTTAACATGATGATAAAAAAAATTACCTCCCTCCCAAAGTCATCAGAGATCATCCCTGACAGGCAGATAACAGCATTGGACACCATCGACAAGGGTTCAAAGCTCCCCGCTGGCAAATTGGGCATTGCACTTGATGCAATGCTACTGACCAAATGAATGGCCCAGTGACCATGCATGGGCAGTTTGGACATCTCAAACCTGTTCCCAACCAGATGGGCCCACCTCTATATGGGGTGGCCTTGGTGGATTCCTGCTGCTCGTTGGGCTAAATGCTGTCACACCAACCATCAGAAATGCAGTTAATCCTCATTCAGATGTTTGAGGTGAACCAGCATTGAATTGCCTACCACCAAATTCTTTGATGTCAGTTCCTAGTTAAATTATCTGTTCCCCATTTCTGAACAATTCACCGGTTAGGTCAAGCTTGTGGGACCTGATCTCAGCTTGTTTCCCCTCTAGATTGACTATTATTTAATCAGTCACATCGCACTGAGAAAATTGCTGGTCAATTTTCTTCCTTAAATTTTCATTAAAAACTTTCCCAAAATTTAGTTACTGTATGTTGAGAATTAAACCGCCCTTTCCAGCGGCACTCTCATACCCCTCAGGGTTAACAGCCATGTTTGTCTGGTATTTTATTTTGTGCCTGTACAAAATTCTGGCTAACTGGCAGATATTGATAAAACTTCTTTCCAGTTTCATATTTGTCATACCAGCAGCAGTACCTTGGGCATTCTGGTTTGCCATACGGGTGCTCTGGCACCTTGGCCAGCAGGCCAGTCTAATTCTTACTTTCTGTTCACCTGACAGTTAACTGCACTTCTGTTTCCTCTTTTTCTCAAAGGTTGGAGCAACTCGGCATTTTTATATTTGCCTTCAACTGGAAAGTATCTACCCTTCATGTTTGTACCTGGTGGATTCTGACGCTTTGAGGTCTAATAGTCATGATTCCCCAACTTTCCACCAAAATAATCAAATTTTTATTCCAAAAATAAGTTTTTCTTTTGACAGCTTGTTTAGACAATGCCAGCAAAATTGGCGCAGATAGCCTGGGGTTGGTCTTAGATAATGTCAGACATTTCATTGAGGGTAAAGGAATAGGGTCGTTCACATTTAAAAATGCATTTTATAATGAAAAACTAATATATTTCTCTGAACTATTTTGGCCCTCTCATAGCTCAGATTTGGAACCTATTCCTGTATTTGAAATCACACCAGAAAATCCCCATTTGAAAGGGTGGTTAGCCTGGCAGGTAAAACTGCTTCCACCTTAGTGCAGGTTTCGAGTTCAAAACCTATACTGGCTAGAAAAATTCTTGGTGTGGTATATTTGTCCCAAGGTCGACCCACCTCAAATAATTTTATTAATTTTTTTTTAGAAAATCCCCATTTGACCCCTTCCATAATTCGCAGAACTCAGGGTTAAAAAAGAGCTGCGCCTACAATATGAAAATGTTTATGCACCTGCAGAAGGTATGGAGGGGTATGTGGCTTAGTAGTAAGAGTGGCCAACTATCCCTCCCCCTTCTATAATTCCCAAACCTACCCTTATAGTTTGCTCAAGCAGAAGAACGTTTAGGTGAGGTGAGGGCATTTTCTGCATTGAATAGATCCCACTCTGGATATTTCCTCTTGACTGCTACCCTTACATCCTCTTTAGGGAAGTCCACCACTACCATTTTAGTGGATATCAGTACCTCTAACAATTTTATTGACCATGACCTTGCTAATTACCTTGAGTTGAGTTACTCCCCAGATGGTATGGTTAGAGGTGAGGCTTCTCAAGGTGTCCCTACACTGAACGTCATGGGGTTAGTGGACTATCAGGTGGGCGCCTATCTTCTATACGACCATTTTCAAGCTATCAAGCATCTCTTGTTCCTTATTATTTTAGGGGTTGAGTGATGAAGAAAGTTTGATGTCAGGACTAATTTGAAAGAAAACACTCTATCCTTGTCTTTGGTAAATGGTCACCAGTTGATTGTTCCTTTGTCAGAGGATAATGGCCAGGGTACATTACCCTATTGGCCCAATGTTCCCACTCCTTATCTTGCTCCTTTGCTGAAGACCTTTATGAGACTTTCCTTACCTTCCTGTTTGGAGGGTTGGTATCCTCTTTTAATGTAGCATCTGCAAACGCACTCCCTGAGCACTCTGAGTTTGATTGTATCTTCAAGCTTACTGTGGATCTGGTGCATATATATTCCCCCATTTACCCATTGACTGCCCAAAAATAAGAGACATTGGATGTGTTGGTGAAGGAACAGTTGGCCAAAGGTGCGATTTTTCAGCGTACCTCCCCTATATGCTTCCACCTACTCTTTGTGGAGAAGTCTGATGATACTTTACAATCTTGCGTAGACTATGGGAATCCCAATAACATTACTGTAACAAACCTTCATCCCATTCCTTTTGGATTCACAGATTTCACGCTATGTGGAGAAGGCGAAGGTCTTCTCCAAGCTGAATTGCCTCAATGTATTCAATCAGATCCAGATTAAAAAGGAACAAGAGTGGTTGACCACATTCCATATTAGAAAAGGGATCTTTCAGTTTCAGGTTATGCCCTTTGGGCTTAATAATGCCCCTGCTATCTTTCAACGCCACATTGATGCAGTGTTGGGAGACCTGTTAGGGGTATGTGAGGTCACCTACATGGATGATATCCTGGTGTTTTCCCTATATCAGAAGTCCTATACAGTCCATCTTTGGCAAGCGATGGAGCGGTTAAAGGAAGCCAGCCTTACATTAAAATAACAAAGTGTGAGTTCTTCAAGTCCTAGGTCACATTTTTGGGAAATGTCATGTTTGACCAGGGATACATGATAACTCCAGACAAGGAGAAGTTAATTTATGAGTGGCCTACCTCCACCTCAGTCAAGGAATTAAGGAGCTTTTTGAGGAAGTGTACGTTCCTCAAGAAGTTCACTCCCAATCTGTCTGAGGTGGCAGCTCCCTTATACAAGGCTAGCTGTACCAAGATGCTTTAGTAGTCCCCATTTTGGAGGATGCTTTCCAAGCAGTGAAGTGCACGCTATTGTCCACGTCTGTTCTTTGTTATGTTGAACCTTTAAAGGAGTTTATTGTGTCTACTGATGCCTCCAACTTTGCCATAGTGTCTGCCTTGTTATAAGTAGGTGAAGATGAGATAGAGCATCTGGTGAGATATTTTTCTAGAAAAATGTCTTTGCCAGAGTTAAATTATGCCATTTATGACAAGGAGTTACTAGCAGTGGTGAAGGCAATGACATATTGGTGTTACCACTTGCATGGTTCTATCCAATCATTCTGCATACATACAGAACACCATGCCTTGCTGTACTACCGCGCTCCTCATATCCTAACCCCACGGCAGATCCATTGGCATAAGACCCTTGCCCATTTGCATTCATGTATGAGTTTATCAGGGGCAAGGATAATGGTTTGATGGATTTTTGAGCTGCGACCCTGCTTTAGCCTCTGACCTCAAGGAGGTAGAAGTGCACAACACACAGGTTATAATTCCTCCAAATAAAATTCTGTCACTACTTCCATCTCACCTGGCTAATGGGCCAGCGCTTGCACCTCTGGATAACGCGGAAGAATATGATATGTTCAGAAAGGTCATCCTCTCTCAGCCACTGTTGAGCAAATATACCATGGTATATGAAAAGAGTGCTTCAAATCAGGAGGATCTATCCAGGGGATATCATGTAAAGAACGAGATGGTGTGGTTCCAGGGATGCCTTTGGGTGCCTGCTGGACCACTGCGCCTGAAAATCATTTGGGACCATCATGATGGAATCACCATTGGTCATCCAGAGAAAGCAAAGACCTTGCAGTTGATGCATCACACTTACAACTGAAAGGGCTTGACTGCTCAGGTGGGGCAGTTTTGTAAGGAGTGCATAGTATGCAACCAGATGAAAACCAATTGTCAACCTTTAGTGGGGTTGTTGGTACCAGTCCAAAAGGCTGAAGGGCTCTTACTTCCCTCTCAGTTGATTTCATTGTGGAATTACCAGCCTCAGAAGGTTATGATGGCATCATGGTGGTGGTGGATTAGTTCACAAAGTTTGCCCACTTTATTCCTTGCAGAACCACTATAACCACCTCTGAGATGGCTAGGCTTTTTGTCACCCATGTGTTTGCGCTTCATGGGGTCCCCAAAGAAATTATCAGTGACTAAGGCTCTCAGTTTACCTCTGTTTTTTGAAAAGATTTATGTAAGACTCTTTAGATTTGCCCTTGCCGTTCAACTGCCTATTATCCCCAATCAGATGGGCAGACTGAATGAGTGAACCAATGCTTGGAACAGTTTCTGCAGTGTTGCATTGCTGCTGATCATTCAGATTTGATTTCTTATCTTCCCATGGCCCAGTTCAGCTACAACAATACCTTGCACTCCTCGATAAGTTGTTCCCCATTTTTTGCCAGCTATGGCTTTAAACCCACCTTCAACATGGAGCCCAGCTGTGGGTCTAAGGTTGAAGTGGTGGTGGACTTTGCCAAAATAATTAAGAAGGTCCACTAGGGAGTTTACATAATCTTGGAGGTGCAAAATGAGTGTATAAGGAGAACACTGATGGGAAGCGCCTAGTGTGTCAGGGAAACTGGAGTGCAGGAAGTCACTGGAGAGAAAGACATAGGCCAAAGGTATGCTAACAAGGCCAAGTGACCCAAAAAATGAAGAGACGTCCTAAACATTCATTATTGTGTTTCCAAATAGATCTGTGGAACAAAAAGCACACCAAACTGGCCACAATCATCATGGACATGAGGCCCTGGAAGCTGGGAAGGTTGGCAAAAAATCTAGAGCAAAAGGCAGCAAAATAGGAGGAGGCGGAGCTGGCGGAATAGGTGGCGGAGTAGGCGGAGGACTCAGGTACAACAGTAGAGGCAAACCAGAGCAAAAAACGGACTCCAGCCATTGCAGAACTTTGCAGAGTTGTATTTTTTTGAAAAAACTGAAATATAAGAAAGTGTGCCCAAAATCCTAAGCTTTATTAAAATGTTCTTTGTACCTTAGAAAAGCAAAGCCTTTATAATCTTAGGACTTAATTTATAGGGGGTTGCTTCACAAAGATTTCAGTGGTTATTGGAATCTGATATGAGCTACAAGTTCATCATTTTTCAACAAAATCAAATTTTTTTGAATTTATCCAAATTTCAAAACCTCAAATCTTGTGATTTTTTGGGTCTTGAGCTCAATTCCCATCTTGGCTTGTGCCTCAATTAAGACATTTTTCCTCAGCCCTGGCTGGCAAAGCCAAAACCCATTTTTTGTCAATGACCTTAGATAGGTCATTGGTGACCCTTAGGGGCTCTGGTCTCTGCCCCATGGGCTTGTTAGACTTGGCTTTAGAAGGGCAATTAATTCCAGAAAATATATCACTGGCTGTAACATAGTGAGTCCTGCATACAAAGAAGGGGATTTGTGATTTTGGATGCTTGTAACATCCCTATCAAGCAGCCATGCAAGAAGCTAGGACCAAAGAGGATTGGCTCTTACCACGTTGTTAGAAAGGTGGGCCATGCTTCATACCAGCTGGATCTTCCCCCTTCATTTTGGATCTTCTCAGTGTTTTATGAGAGAGCAAACTTATGTTGTTCAAGGGCCCCCCACCAGAGACACCTAAGGCCTATCTCGTGGATAGGGCACCAGAGTGAAAGGTGGAAAAGATAGTTGCCTCCCACCGCGTTAAAAGAAGACTGGAGTACCTGATATCCTGGAAGGGCTTTGACGCTGCAGAGAACAGTTGGGTTTTAGCGCACAACTGTGTGCATGCCCAAGATTAGATTGATGCTTTTCACAAGCATTTTCCCCAGGCTGCTGGATCCCAACCTAAACTGACCGTTGCTACCATAAAGTTAGCCCCTACCCACAAAAACTTTTCCCTTGCACAAGCTCCTGGAGGGGGGTTGAGCCCCATTGGAAGAAGAGTGTAATGTCATGTGCATATGATACAATAGTGGGGACCAACCCCAAAGATAAGGCTGGATGCCAGGAAGCCTGGAGAGTGAAGCTTCAGGCCCTCCCTGACCTGAGGTACACCCTAGATTAACGCTGGGTTAGGGCAAAATATGCCTAGGTTGGGACTAGTGGTGTGCCAAATGCCCAGCCCCTCACAATAGTTCAGGCATTGAAATGGACAGTTTACCAAATTAATGGGATGGTTCTGTTTGTTCATCAAGTAATGGGGTTTTAAACCTGTCTACTTACAAAACAATGCAGTTGTATTAAATCCAACTTCAATCAATCACTCAAGTAAAGTCAGTTTTGGCTTATTTAACTAATTTGGATGAAAGCGTTGCCCTATTGTTAGGTCAGTGCTTAGATCCACTGCCACAAACCCCATATTCCCCCATCAATGCTAAAATGTATTTTCCCTAACCAACATTCCTTGTTGGTCAACTTACAAAATAAATTTCCCCATTTTATCTTTTTTTATGTTATTCCAAACGTTCCTATGCATGGACCTCTTTGAGGAGGTCTCACGCTCCATTAAACTTGCTATTCTGAACACTGTAAGGTTATCACTGCATGCACCATTGGTTCATCCAGGTCCCCTCCAACCTGGGTCATTTTTACCCCATTTCTCAGAATGCACCGTGGCATATTGGGCTGGTTATTTATAGCATTTCTTTGCTTAAGTTATTATTGCTTCAGCACCCTCTTCTGGGCAATAATAATTTTTATTCTAACAACTAGTTTCCTGGCGTTGGGCCTGTACACTGAGCACTGCCTCACTGGGAACTGGGGAGGTATAGACACTTCCCTTACAGAGGCAGTGGTAGAGGTCCCTATTCTACCACTGGGGTATCTTCCCCTAGAAACATTAATTAAAGATATGATTAAAATATATAAAAACAATATATTTCTAAAACTAAATAAATGTAAATAAGTAAAAACAATTAAATTAAAAACCAAAAAAAATAAAATTAAACTACCAAAAAGCTAAATAATAAAATAAGAGCTAAAATAATAGCTAATAAATAAAGATATAAAAGAAATCTTATCTAAAAATATATAATAATAAATTATTTATATATATATAAGTTTTAAGGGTAGTTTGGCAGAGTAATTTTTGCTTCTAATTTAGTAAGGTTTTATTAATACATATTCAAACCTGTACTAACTATATAAAAATATTGATGTGTTATATTTACTTTAAGGTGATCCACCTCAAGCACTTTTTTACACATATAAATTTAGCTAATACTATTGAACTTTATAATAAACTTTTATATGAACTTTTAAAAATAAAAATATTAGGGAATTTATAAATAATAATACTTAAATAATTTAAAAGTAATAGGATAAATATTTTACATTATACTTAAAAGTAAGTTATTTTAATTAAATAAATTTATATAAATAAGTTTAAAACCTAAAATATAAAACCTATAATAAAATAAAAAAGTATATGTAAAATAAAGTAAAATAAAATTAAGGGTGGTTAGTCTGGCTTAGTAATTTTTACTTTCACCCTAATGCAGATTTTGTTTAATACAAGTTTAAAATCTGTACTAGCTAGAAAATTCCTGATGTGTTATATTTATATCAAAGTCAATCTATCTCAAATAATTTTATTTTTAAAAAAATAAAAAAATAAAAAATAAAAATTATACATCTAGTACTAAAAAAATGATTTTATATATTTAATACTATATAAGCTTAAAACTTCTTTTAAGAAAGATAAATAAGTAAAATAAAATTAAAAAACCTAATCCTTTTATTAATTAAGTTCTTAATACAAGAAATAATATTTATAAAAATAACATAAAATATATATAAAACTTTTTAAAAAGTAAATATATATTAAAATAACCTAAAAATATATTTTGCAAAATAAAAAAAAGATAAACTTATAAAATATAAAAATCAAATTTATAGAAATAATTTATTATAAAGAAAAATGAATATATAACAATAATAAATAAAGTAAATAAAAAATATAAATATATATCTAAAAAAACTAGATAAAAATATTTATAAACCTTAATATATAAATATACTCATTTAAACTAAATAACCACTATTAAAAATAAAAATAAAAAGTTCTTTAAAACAAATTTATAAAATATCAAAAATCTGAAAACCCCTTATAAAATCTAAAAAATACCTTTAAATTACAAAAAACCCCTTTACTTTTTATAATAATAGAACCCCTTTTTATTATAATAAAAAACTCCTTTAAAGCAATAACCTTTTTTACAATAATAAAAAACCCCTTTAAAGCAAAAGAGCCCTTTTCTGTATAATAATTAAACCCCCCTTATTTATCAAATAAAAACTTTAAAAGTATCTAAAAAACCCCTTAAAAATATAAAAACCTTAATAGATAAAAATATTAATAAATGAAAACATCTTCATTAAAAAATATAAATACCCCATTAAATTTTTTATAAATAAAAAAAGATTATAATTACTTTATAAAAATATGTAAAAATAAAAAAATAAACTTTCATATAATATAAAACTATAATCAAAGATTTAATTTAAATATATAAAAATTTATATTCTAAAATTAAATAAATGTATATAATTAAAAAAATTAAATTAAAATCTAAAAAATTAAAATTGAACTATCAAAAAGTTAAATAATAAAATAAGAGCTAAACCAATAGCTAATAAGTAAGATTATAAAAATAGATTCTATTTAAAAAATATAAAAATAAATTATTTATATATATAAGCTTTAAAGATAGTTTAGCAAATATATTTTTGTTTTCACTTTAGTACAGATTTTATTCAATATGAATTCAAATCTGTACTGGCTATAAAATATTTTGATATAGTATAATTACTCTAAGGTAACCCACCTCAAGCACTTTTTATATATATAATTTTAATTAATAAATTGAACTCTAAAGTTACTTTTATATAAATGTTAAAAGATATTAGAGAATTTTTAATATAAAACTTATATAATTTAAAAGTAATATAAAAATAAGTAATTTTTATACCATATTTAATAGCAAGCTATTTTAAATAAGGCTTATAAAAATGATTAAAATTAAAAAATATAAAATCTATAAAAAAGATAAAAAAGTATATATAAAAAATAAAGTAAAATACTTTAAAGGTGGTTAGTCAGGCAAAGTAATTTTTGCTTTCACACTAATGCAGATTTTGTTCAATACAAGTTCAAAATCTGTACAGGCTAGAAAATTCCTGATGTGTTATATTTATATTAAAGTTAATCTATCTTAAATGAACTTATTTTTAAAATAAAATAAAAATGTAAAAAATTAAGTTTTATAAATATAAAAATATAATAATATAAAGCTTTTTCTAAAAAAGATTAATAAGTAAAAATAAACTTAAGAAACTATACCTTTTATTTATTTAGTCCTTATTATAAAAAATAAAATATAAAAATAAATATAAAAAATATCTAAAAACCTTATTATGAAAGTAAATATTTATTAAAATAAATAAAAATATATTTTACAAAATAATTAAAAAATTAAAACTTATAAAATATAAAATCAAATTAATATAAGTAATCTATAATAAAGAAAAAATGAATATATAAAGATAATAATTAAAGTAAATAAAAAATATATCTAAAAAGAAAACCAAATAAAATACTTATGTAAACCTTAAAATATAAATATACTCACTTAAACTAAATAAACTTTATTAAAAATAAAAATAAAACCTTCTTTAAAATTTTTCTAAAAATATCATAAATCTGAAAACCTCCTTATAAAAACTAAAAAACCACTTTAAAGTATAAAAAACCCTTTAAAGCAAAAAACTCTTTTCTATAAAATTTTATAAAATATCCTTCTTTATCAAAAATAAACTTTAAAATATTTTAAAACCTTTTAAAAATATAAAAACCCAATAGATAAAAATATTAATAAATTAGTAAATCTTTATTAAAAGAAATTGAATACCCTATAAAAAATTTTATAAATAAAAAAACAACCTTATATAATTTTTCAAAAAATAAATTAACGTTAAAAAATAAAATTTTATATAAAATAAAAAATCATTAAAAAATGTGAATAAAATATAAAAAATACTAAATTCTAAAATTAAATAAATGTATATAATTAAAAAATTTTGTTAATATCTAAAAACTAATATTAAAGTACCAATTACTAAAAAGTAAAATAAGAGCTAAAACAATAGCTAATAAATGTTGCACATTTGCCTCACAGCTGAACAAGAAGAATGTTTTAGGTCAAGTTCAGCCAAAAAAGGGAAATGTTAGCCATTTGTGATTATCCAAAGATTTTAAGAGTGATTCCCACAATAATAAAATTAATGCTATCAAAAATTTTGGCCAAAAGTCCCTGGCCAACTCTTGGTGTAATCCCATTAATTGGGGTAACGTGAGAAAACCTCTACGGGCACGAACATAAAATCCCCCCAGTCAGATTACTCTGACCTCACCACGGATGTTTGGGCTACCATCAGAAGGCACTCTCTGCACCACCTCAAAATCCTTCAACGCACCTATGTAGGGACCCCCTTTTATAGGCTTGGCGGGGGTCTCCCAAGATGCAAGAAATTTCTCAGATGGTGATTAGCTAAAGTTCATAAATATGTTAGCTCATGGATACATTCTAACCAATTATAATTCCTCTTCCTTTGCTCCACTGCCCTGAAGTGAGTTCCCAAGTTATTATACGTTGTTCCTGATATTTTCTAATTCAGATTTATATATGCTATTCCATATATATCCCTAAAATTCCCCTCAACCCTCGAAGTACTTTAAGTACAATATAGTCAAATATTGAGGGTCATCATTTTTACCCTAATTGTGCCTATAATAAAATGCTAGAAAAATTAATTTTTTTTAGCATTTTATTTTACTTTTTATAGGTTTTTGTGGAATTCAGTAGGCATCCAGCACCACTGAGCACAAATCAACTAAATTCCCACAAAATGGTGCTTACTACATGGGATCCCTGTATACTAAACCTCATTGCTCTTAAAAAGCAACTAATCTGCACTTTCTCCCACCTTGAGGAGCTTGAACAGCACCCTTACAAACTCCCCCTTGACAAATTTATCCCTGGTGAAGGAAGCATTGCTACCTTTTTATACATATATGAAGTGGCTATGGATAGTGCCTCAGATAAGCAAAAAGTCTGACACATCCTGCCTTGTTTATGCCATTTAGCACAAGAGATGATAGTACCTAACCTGAACCCTGGGTACTCCTGGTCAGAGGTTTAGCAGGCTTTTCTAGCTAAATTTAGATCAAAGCAAAGTTTATACAGGGAAAAACAGACCTTTAAATGCCTTAGCATGTATGAAGGTAAATCAACTATTACCTTTGCTGAATGCTTTTACCTCGCTGCGCAAAGGTTGGTAAACTCAAACATGCTTACCCTTGATGATACTATTGCTGCCCTATTAACTGGGCTATCCTCTCAGCCCTCTTTAGCCTAACATATCATCTCAGTGAAAATATACTTTACAAATATCTGCAACATTAAGGAAGCCTTGTTAGATGTGGCTAAACTTCATGTATATGCAACAACAAATGAAGCTGAAGTGACAACCTTGGATCTAACTTTTGAGAAGCATTTACCTATTGATCAAATGAAAGTGAGGCCACCTATGCCTATCTTCCCTAATAAACCTGCTCCCTATATGCAGCTTAAAAAGGTTATCATTCCTTCTAGTGAAATAGAGCCTTGTAAGGTTGTAACGACCATACATCTGCACAAGCACAATAATGCCTCTGTGCCTTCCCTTCCAGCCAAGCTGGAAAATGAATCTCCTAAGGCTACCCAAACTTCTGTAGCCATCCCCCCTACCTCCATCACTGCCTTACCTGTTGTTGCAAATACTCTTGGAGAGGAAGCTGAGGGGGGTTATAATGATGTCAGTTACTAAATATTAGGAGCCCCCTGAAATTATTAGTGTCTGATCATTTGAACGCTGGAGGAGTAGATGAGTCTACCATATCTGAGGAAACTTACCTTAGCCAAATACTAGGGTGTCCAAAAATTATTGACACTGCCAGCGATGGTAACCAATTCTTAGCTAGCCTTATACGTCCCCTTCAATGAGTTAATACCTTAAAGTCCATCATAGATAAACACCCTGATACTGCTAAGAAATTAACTTTTACCTTCCAGTTTAAGGAGTTCTTAGCTTTATCATCTAACTTTATAGGAACACTCATCAAAGTTAAAGTGGTCATTCAAAAGGTCCAATATTGGCTATCCTGGACACTGGCACTCCCATTGATGTGATCTCCACTAAGCTTATCAAGAAAATAAAGTTAGCTCCCAACTTGGAGTATACACAAGAATTTGGAACTGCAGGCCTCAATAATACCCATGCTGTTGGGGCATACTCTTCCCTTCCTATTTGCGTTGGAAAGCTTATATTATCAGCCTCTGCTGTAGCTTTGGACAATAATGCATAAGACATGCTTATTGGTACTCAGTTTATAATTGAATATAAGGGAGTAATAAACATGAAGCAAGGATACCTCTTCTTATTAGGATATAAAGTCCTGTTAGTCTTATCTAACCAGGAACCCACCAAGCATGAATATTCTTGCCCAATTGAATACCCTTTCTCAGCTATGATTTTGTCTTACTCCACCTCAGTACATCATACTAAGAAATTGCCCAATCAGTGGATATAAGGGATGACATTTTTTTCTATGCTTCCAATGAGGTAATAATTAGACCTGGGGAACAATGAGTGGTTGACACTAAAATCACACTACAAATCCCTCATCATTGTTTATTGCACTTTGTAAGTATTGAGGGTATTAGCCCCTTAAAGCCTCATATTTTACCTGGGATACTAGACCTAGCCTATTAGA